>JAFKAC010000115.1:0-168729 GCA_025766275.1 Lactarius indigo | reverse complement strand
CTCCGAACACCCCATCCCCCCTCCCCCACCGGGCCCTCCCCCGTCCGGGGCTCCATCTCAGTATGGTCCCCCGCCAGGCCCTCCCCCATCCGTGTCTCCTGTGCAACAGCAGCCTCAGTTTGCTCCGCTGCCAGGTCCTCCCCCACCTGCTGCTCAGCAACCCCGGTACGCACCCCCACCGGGAGCTCCCCCTCCTTCCAGCCACTCTCGTGCTGCGTCTACTTCGAGCGGCGCGGGGTCCACGTCGGCGCCTGCCAATAACGGGCACCCGACGACTACGCCGACGCCCGGCCGTCCCCTTCTGCGCAATGGACGGACGCTCGTCTACCCCGAGACGTACACCTGTCCCAAATGTAAGCCGCGTTGTCGCCCCCCTCTCCCCCCTCACTTTCTCACTGGTCACCGTTTCATGTCATACGCATGCAGGCAATAACACGGGCTACAAGAACTACGATCCATCGCACCCGTGCCGCAAGTGCTGGGACCGGTACGGCAAGCCGTTCTCGTCCATACTTGCCTCGAGCCCGTGGGGCGAGCAGGGCAGCAGCGCTACGAGTCAGAGCCAGCACGGTCGCACGTTCCAACAGCCGTTGCCCGCGTTCAAACCCCCGCAGAGGGGCACCAACCCTACGTATCCACTCGCGCGGCCCCCGCCGCCACCCGTCGCATTCCCTCAACCACGGCTCAACAACCCCGCGGTGGTCATGCCCTACGGTGCGATTCCCCCGCCGGGCGCTGCAGTGGTCATGCCTGGTGACTCGCGTATCGGAGGACGGCTGTGCTGGCGGTGTGGCGGGCGCGGGGTGACCCCATTCTTGATCTTCGATGAGCTGCCGTGCGAAACGTGTGGTGGTGTCGGAAGGCTGTTTAATTAGAATGCCATCGTTTCGCCTTTTTTTTCGGACGATTCTAAATTTTGTGTAATGACAAAGGCGATTGATTGTACGTTATGATTTATGAGCGATCCAAGAATATCACAGCTGACAAGATCCTTGTTGAGTGAGCTTTAATGATGATGTTTAGAAAATGGCATACCAGTCAATGCTCCTTTTTAGCACCTTTCTGTCTGCGCCGCTCTTCGAGCAGCGCTTCGTTTAACTTTTGCAATTGCGCGGTGACGGTCTTGTCGCCTCCTTTCGAGGGTGGGTTGCGATTCTCAAATTCGTCGAGAAAGGCCTGAAGACGAATCTGGGCGCGCTTTGCGGACAGAACTTTGGTAGATATTGTAGTGATGTTGGGGGGTGGATCTGAAGCGTTGATTGAATCCATGGTAAGGCAGGAGCGGGACTTGCCGAACGGGTCCTTGTCAGGCTGTCAAGGGGACCGTCGATCTCAAGTGAATCGTCGACAACTAAGAACAACCAGAACAACGCAACAGTCACACGGGACATGTCTCGCTTTGTTCGTGCATCGAAATATCGGTAGTCTGCTTCGTTATCTGCCCAGGATCGCTTCTGATGGGGGCCCTTGTCGTTTGCACAGACATGTCTTTGGGCAGCCAGCCAAGAAGGAGCATGGGATCGACAACCTCAAGGTGACCAGCAGCGCATGGGATACAAACGTCGTCTCTGCATCTGGTGTGCGTGTCCCTCCGATGTTGCGACCGGGTCCATGTTTCACCCCGTCCAGACCTACATCAGCGTCAACTGGAACTCATCCGGCGGCGGCGCGTTCGCGATCCTCCCCGCGCCGTCCCCCTCCACCGGCGCTCCGGGGATCCCCTCGAAGCTGCCAGACATCGTCCCACTCGCGCGGAGCCACACCGCGCCGGTGCTGGACACGGACTGGTCGCCTCACTCGGACTCGATCGTCGCGTCCGGGGGCGAGGACGGCAACGTGATGATCTGGCAGGTAGACGCATCCGCGTTCGAGGACTGGAACGCGGACGGCTGGGTACCGCGCGACTTTGCGCCCGTGCTCCGCATCGACGCGTCTCCGCGCAAGGTCGGCCAGGTCCTCTGGCACCCTGCGGCCCAACACGTCCTCGCGAGCGCTCTTGGCGACCATACCGTCAAGCTCTGGGACCTCGGCGCACCAGAGTCCCCTCGTGCAGTCTTACAAGGCCACGGTGATACCATACAGAGCATCGCGTTTAGCCCTACTGGCCAGCTGCTCGCTACCACGTCCCGCGACCGCAAGCTCCGCTTGTTCGACCCGCGCGCTGGAGGCGATGCCGTGCGTGTTGGTGAGGGTCATGGTGGAATCAAGGGCGCACGAGTCGTGTGGTTGGGCGACCGCGATCGGATCGCGACGACTGGGTTCAGCCGCATGAGCGATCGCCAGGTCTGCGTGTGGGAGACGGGCGCACTCAAGAACGTCAGGACGCTCACGCTCGACCAGTCCGCGGGCGTAGTGATGCCCTTCTGGAGCGACAACAATATCCTCTTCCTCGGTTTGGTTTTCCTTTGATTTTCGTCCCCCCCAGCTACTAACGACGGTGCAGCTGGGAAGGGCGACGGCAATATCAGGTACTATGAGTACGAGAACGATAATTTGTATGCGCTGGACGAGCACAAGTCGAGCGACCCTCAGCGCGGGATGTGTTTCATCCCGCGGCGTGCTCTCAACACCTCCGATTGCGAGATCGCGCGCGCGTACAAGCTTACCATCAGCGGCGTCGAGCCCATCGCGTTCATCGTCCCACGCAAGGTAACTCCCTCCCCCGGTCCCACCTCCTCGTTACATCACTCACTCACTCACACACACGTCAGTCCGATTCGTTCCAGTCAGACATCTTCCCGCCCGCGCCATCAATCGAGCCCTCCCTCACCGCCGGCGAGTTCTTCTCCGGCAAGCCCATCTCCCTCAAGCTCGTCTCCCTCGAGACAGGCGCAGTATCTACCACAACGGCGTCTTCCGCCCCCCTCCCAACGCGCACCGCGACCGCGACCTCCCCAGCGCCAGCATCCGCACCCGTACCACCGCCAGCAGCGCTCTCCCCGCCGCTCGCGCCGCCCATCACGAAAGTCGCCAGCGAGCCAACGCCCTTCTCCCCGTCGGCGCTGTCGCCGCCCGCCACGGACCCGCAGCCGTTCTCGCCGCAGCTGCCGCCCTCGCGCTCGACGTCCTCCACTTATGTTCCAGATGTGCGTGTCCGTTCTCTTGTTTCTTTTATTTTATTTTTGAAACGAGATATATAACAGGACAGCAAGGCGGCCGCGGGCGCTGCTTTGCAGCAGGATAATGACCGGCTGAACGCCGAGCTGCGCGAGGCGCGCGCACTGATCCGCAACCTTGAGCTGCAGGTGGAGAGTCTCAAGGCAAACGCGCGCAAGGCGACTGCAGCGCTGCAGGACAACTAGATGACGTCGACTACGATAGGGGGGGCTGCATATGGCGATTGGCGAGGTGTGTATTAATTAGAAAAAAAAAACGGTGTTAATTCTTCGATCTGAAATGAGAAAATGATGGGTGAGACCTTTACATTCGCACCGGACAGCGGCACATGCAGACTTTCATCCACACCTTACTCATATGGCTGGTCGTAATTCCACGTGAATCGTGGAAATCGATTCACATGGAATTACGACTTGCCATACCTTGAAAAGCAAGGTGAGTGCCGTTTCTTGGCCTCGAAAGGCTACCACATGGTACAACCGAAAAACACTTCAAATGTGTGCCATTTTCTTTCAAAACTGAAACTGTAAACTCTTTTTTGAAACCACAAGTTGGTACCTCTTTTCCCTTTCCTTTGTCAGATTTCGCACTCGGAACATCAGTGCAGCGTCTGCAGAACATAGGCCAGGAATATAACTGAGTTACTTCGCTCATTCTTACCTTCCTTGCTGACTACCAATGCGCCTGTGGATAGACCTGTTGTTTTCCCTCTGGAGTCGCTTTGGCTTCGCCGATGTGTTTCATTGAAGCGGAACGACTTCCTGTTGATTGTAGAACAAGGCCGCGAGGGAGAGAGTGGTGTGGATCGGCCCCTCTTCGACAAATTTTTTTTTCTCTTATAGGGCGAAGTAGGTTGTACTTTAGCTCAACTGGAGGACAATGATTTGTTCAATGGTCCCATTGAATGAGTCGCAGGTCTTGTTTCGAACGTGGTAATAATGCAACTCTGAGTTCCACCACTATCATATGAGGCGATTCAACAAGGGTGCCATTGGTAGCATTGGTCACTCTGTCGGCCGTCACGACCTCGATGTTCAGAAGACACTGAGGGTACTGCACGGTACTCAGACTTGATCCTGTCTTATTTGGTGCGGAAAGGATCAGGAGGTCGTTCCGCCTCAAAGCAACACGTTGGCGAATCTAAAGCGACTCGAGAGTGATAATAACCCCTGGCAGGTTCGTCCGCAGGCGCGTTCAAGTTGGTAGTCGACGAGGAAGGTACGAATGAGTTAAGTCACAAGTCCCTGACTTATGTTCTGTAGACGATGCACGAGAAGAAGACGAGACAACCAAGGTCACGTTCGACAAAGTCGACATCGCGGTCCGTGAAGCAGGTGTAGATGTGATCTCCTCCTATGACGGCGGGCTCCGGCGTCTACTTAGTCCTCACGTCGTCGCGTTGAGCTCATCGGTTCATCATTCACCGCGCATAGACTCGACGATCGAGCCCCGTCTCCTCGCTGAGGATTTGCGCACGGATGAGGATAGAGCAGCGGAGCTGTTCGCGTGGGTAAGCCCATCTCGTTAGCTCACTCTGACCTAGCCGTTCCCACGCCCCTCCCCCACAGGCCGAACGCCGCGCTGTGCTGTCAGTGCGCTCAACCGACTTGAACACGAGCGTCTCTACGGTGATGCAAGCGATACACATGCCTCGCCCGGTAGCGGTAAGCATATTTATTTACCACGCACGATGCTTAATATTTCTACACAGGTCCAGATTCGTGAGAGCCCCTTCATTGGTAGGAACAGAGTCGGTTTCGTTCCTCCTGAAATATGAAGGACATTGGAGTGCTAGTGCTTAGGTTTAGGACTGGGAAGATGATCATTACTATATGCTACAGACAACAAGTACCGTTTAAATTACAGAAGCATAAGGGAAAACAAACAAGACTGGGTAAAGCATTGCATATATACTCGGGGATATCCAAAATGTTGATGATGATTGCGAAGATTGACGGTCGTCTACTCGTAGCTCTTTTACTTATTTCCTCTTCGCACGTGGCTTGACCAGCGTCGTCTTCGTCGTCTTCGTTTTCGTCGGTTTCGCCTTCTTCAGCGCCGACGGGCTCTCAATGATCTCGATATCCGAATCGGGGTTAGTGATTGTCGACGCCTTGCGTTTGCCCGCCTGCTGCCTACTGCCCGCCGACGACCGCTCCACGTCGGGCTGCTCGTCCGATCTCGACGCGGCCGAGGCGCGGGTGTACGACTGCTGCGTCGGGCTTTGCAGCCGCGACGACGTCGCGGACTGGCGGGACCACGCGGGCGACGCAGGCGACATGTCCCTCCGCGCGGCAAACGCGCTGGGCAGGACCCCAGGCGGCACGTCCTCGCCCTCGCGCCGGGCTGGGTTCTCGCCCGCGAGCGGTATGCGCGTCTCGGCCCAGTCACGCGCGAACACGCTCTCGCCGCCCAGCGCGTCGTGGAAGCCCCGCGGGGTCTTGTCGGTCCGCATGGTATCGCCCGTCGCGCGGGCGGCGAAACGTTCGAGGGATAGCGACGCGTTGTTGTTGACGGCGCGTTCGGTGGGCGTGTCGCTAGAGGCGTTGTCTCCTAGGTTCTCCACCCAGTCCCATGGCTGGTTCATGACCGGAAGTCCGGGGAGGGCCTGTCCCGAGGCGTCTACCGAGGCGTACACCAAATCGGCTACTCCTTCATGGGGCGGTGGGTAGGGGAGTAGACAGCGCAGCTGCTGCCGGAACTCAGCTGGCATGTCGGCCGGGAGCTCAGCGAAGGGTATCTGTGGGTAGTTGCGGAAGATATCTGTGGAGTTGGACTTGGCATCTGCGGCGAGCTCTGTGAAAATGTGGTTGTTAAGAGCTTTGTACAGGACTTTGATAACCAGGCTTACCGTCGATGAGGTACATGAAAGTATCAAGAAACAATGGAAAAGCGGCAGGGTTAAGATGGTCGCCAGCGCCGTGGGCCTAATCATCGATGAGACGTAATGCCCTTCGACGACGTTGTAGGTAGGGACTTACCAGAGCGAGGTTGAAGACGGATTTCCCTAGACCCTCGCCGAGGGATCGCGCCTTCGGGGTCCAGACACCGCGGAAAGCCATGTTAAACTGAAGCAGGCGAGCCATCAAAACGGCACCCTGTGTCGCCTGGGCTGAGGGAACGTCGGATGTTGGCGCGGGCTGAGCAAGCAGAGTTTCGAACGCCCGAATCTTGCTTGCGAGTGCGTCGATGAAGCTATCCTGTGCCTGCGAGTCAACCACTGGTAGCGCGGTTTGGTCGTCCCTCGCAAGCTCAACAACATGGGCGAGCAGGCGAAGTTGTTCGCTCGCCACGTCAAGAATCTCCTGTACCCCGTGACTCGTTAGCGGTGTTTGTACCCCTTTGAGGATGTTGGCTATGCAAGTGAATCCGGTATTTACGAACTGCTCATAGGATTAGCTCCAAGTTCGCTGTAGATGACCCAAGTACTACCTTGGACGCGATCGTTGGCCCAACGCCGCGAGCCATCTCAGCGACCAAGTCGGCCTCTTCCGTGGACATGTGATGATGCATGAATTTGGCAATCAGCCGGTCGACCTTTGTGTTTCTGTTTGGCGTGCCCAGGGCCAGACGTTCGCCCATTTGCTTCAGCGAGAATTGCACCTCGATCGTCGTTGCCGCCAACTTCCAGGGGCTTAGCAATGCAGAGGTGTCCAACCACTCCGAGGAGCCTAAGGACGCCGTATCTATCGCATTTCGCGTCAGTTGGTTAGCCCGAGATTCGTTTGTAACAGCCCGTACCTGTACGCGCGACGTTGAGAATGAGACGCAAGGCGTCCATCAAAGGCTCGACGAGGCTCTCGTCCAACGCATCATACTGCAGCGACCTGTCAAAAGCGTCCCGTACGGCGTTCAGATCTCGATATATCCCCTGGCGGAACTCGACGGAGCCGCAGACCGCATCGCGAAGTGCGGCGGCGCGGGGCCGCAGGTCAGCTGGGACGTGCTGCGCGTGCTCTAGGAAGACGAGCGTCGGGATGGCACCCACAAGCAGTGAGAGGTGCGACGCGCAAAAGACGTCCTGGCGCCGCGCGCGCACGCGTTGCAGCTCCACCATGTCGCTGCCCCAGTCTTCCCCGGATAGTACGAGGCGCGTAAAGATGTCGTGGGCGGCACGGAGATATACCTCGCAGTCGGCCGTTCCCGAGGCGAGAGCGTGGCTCCAGAGAGGATAGACCAAGCCCTTCAGGATTGTAGTCGTCGCCAACACACCTTGCACGACGAGGTGGAGGAGGGTATGCGTGAGGCTCGTCCAGGCAACGCCGTCGATCGATATAAGCTCCGCCTTTCCGGTCTCTTGGAACCACCGGGAAACGTGTTCGTCGAGTCCACCGGGGAGGTGTTGGTCGACATGGAGTAGAAAGTTGGCATAGCGCGCGTCACGCGCCTCGGCATTGACCTGGACTCGCAGAGCAGCGAACGTGTTGTCCCAAATACTCCAGGCCCAATTCGGCGATTTATGATAGTGAAACCAGAGGCTGTTAGCAAGCATATAAGCCGCATCCGGCCGTGGGTCATTTGAAAGCAGGAGTATCTCAGGCAAATTCTTAGGACAAGGTTCTGCTTCGCCACCCGAAGGACGCAGAGCCTTCAAAAGTGTCAACGAACAATGGCCGTAAGAAGAACAGTCATCGCATACCTGGGCAAAGTTAGTGATTTCTACCTCGACATTCTTCCGCGCTGAGGCATCGAGATAACGACCGGCGTCCATTTCCAACAAAAGCTCTAACAAAGCTTGGCAGTGGGTCCCACGGGTCTTGCATGATTGGGATGCGGCGTATAGTGCAAAGGTAATCACCCTCAGCACACCCATGCCTGCCCAGATGGGGGAAAACCGGCGTAGCATCTCTAAAACGATCGTCAGGGATTCCGATCTGCAGGGACGCTCCAAGACGCCCAGGCTCAGCTATGAAAGGTCGCTACAAGTCAGAAGGGAGTTCGCGGGGGAAGGACTTCGCTCACCTCCAGTATGGCGCGATAACACTTGACTTGGGTCATCATGTCAATGGCAACACAATACACCCTTACGAAGACATTGTGTGTGAGCGGACTATCCAGAAGGCTAGAATGTTTACTAAGCATCCGTCATACACCAAAAATGAAGAAATGCTATACTTGGGAAGTTGTTTCAGGAGCAACGGGAGGAACCATTGCCTAACCGTCCTGACTTGCTGGTACCGCGGTGCATCCAGGAGCGTGGTACAGTATGACGGAAGTGGTGGAAGAACGTCCTCCATCCCTTCACGACCCAAATATATGATCAGCAGAGAAACGCAGGAGAAAAGCTAGTGAAGTACCTGGATTGAAAATTTCAGGGAACACGAGTCGTACTTGTCTACGCATCTCCCGTTCGTTGTTCTCCTCGGGTGTGTCACGTGCCCGGACACCATACAATGTTACACGACGCTGGTTGACGATCGCAGGTGTTGAATTATGCAGTGGGATCCAGCGCAGAAATTCGCGATGGCGGGATCCATTCTCCTATAACCTTTTAATCAATAACCGTGCTAGCATCGATGGTCCCGAGTTTGTGCCCACCTCTGAGTACAGGAGCCCTGGCTCGCCTCGAGCAATCAACCGCTGCACGTACGACGCGTAGGAGAAGAGCTCGCTTCTGACAAGTTCCCCGAATAAGAGCGCCACTGAGGGTACATCGTTGCACGTCGGGTCCCGATCGAGCCATTTGAATAACAGATTCTGGAGCTTCCCATCCGGAGCGGCGGAGTCCCGTCTCGCCGCCCGCGCTCCCCATTGCGCTCGCGCGCGGCGCAGAATTGTAGCTGCCACGTATGGACGATGGTCCCCAAATTGAAGGGGCGTGACAGACCAAGTGAGAAGACGATCGAGCTTGGCAGCAAAGAGCTCCTCGTTCTCGATGCCACCATCGAAGAAGGCGAAGGTTTCGAGGTCAGTTGTCGGTCCGACAGAATTCAGTTTCTGCGTGCGCAGGATTAATTTCGGGGCAACAGTAATACGACGCGCTTACAGTGACGTCCGAGACCGCTTCGGTGAGACGTGCGAGCACGCGGGGCGGAAGATTACGAAACCACAATGCGTCATTGCGTTTCTGAACATCGGCGAAATTGTCGGCAAGCATTGTATAGATGGTATCCGAGGGACGAGTGGCGTGATTAGACCTGGAGTCGCCATTTAGGATTTGTTGCAAGAGAGTTGCGTGTGTTATCCACATTCGTGGTGAGATGAAGGCGTCGGGGATGACAAGACATGCGCGCTAAAGCATTTCCTTTAGTATATGCGTCTCGGAGAGCATACGAGATGATACACACCTGCAAGAAAACTTTCAAAGAATTCTCCACCGACGGAAGGTATTCTCTAGCGGATGAGCTTCGGATCTGATTCGGATCAGACAGGTAGGTGGCTGAAGTCACAGCAAGGCACACCTCGGAAATCTTGGACAGGCAGGCGTCTACGAAGGGCCTTGAAAGTGCACGGCAGGCAAGAATCCCGTCGAGGTACTCGTCTGCGAGCCGAGCAACGAAACCTGCCTGCGCTAGATTACAAGTACACATCTGAAGCACTAACCAAGTCAAAAACGTCCGATTGTCTACTAGGCCCTCTGAATAGAAGCTACGCAGGAGGTCGAGGCTAATTACAGAGTAAAGTTAGCGCCAATCAAGAATTTCAGGACTATAATGACGGGAAAGCACTTACCTGTATGTGAACTTGGATGTCCACCTAGCCCTTGACTCGCCATCGGCCAATACGCTCCGAAACATGCTCTTGATATTAAGGGTTGGGCGTGGTGCGCTGGGCAGGATGATGTCGACCAACTGTTTCTTCAAGTGGCTCGTCACGACATTCGCCCACTCAACGCTGTATTGTGTCGGATCGTATGCGGGCTTATGGCGCAGGCCGGTCACCTCATTCGCGCCAAAGACACGAAGGAACCAAACTGCCCGTGGAACCGCGACGGCGTGGGTATGGAGCAAGTCTAGCAAGTCTTGGCCCTTCGCGCCGTGCGGAACGCTCTTCCCGAGCTTGTGTAGTGGGACTGAGGGGTTGGCAAGGTCGGCGAACCAGGCTTGCCTCTTGGCATCGTTGGGGGTGACCCGCTGGGGCATGCGGAAGGTGGATGGTCTGCCAGGATCGCATACATGTAACAGGAGTTCTCGAAGGGTAAATAAGCAGACGTACGGTATGACGACGGCCCCTGCACGCCGAGCGAAAACTTGGTTCATAAGATCCTCGAGCTCTGCGACTGTATCGATCTCCGAGCGTCGCCGAAACGTTTCCGACGCCCCCCATGTTTCGGCCTGACCGACGACATGGAATCTTCAGAGAAAATATTAGGAAGGGAAAGAGTAATGGACGCACTGCAACCGGAGTGGGTAAATGTAGGCCATCCTTGACATTCGTCTCGGTTAAGATGTCTTCCTCTTGTTTGGGATGCGGAAAGTGATATCCAAAACGACCTATACAACAAATGCGTCAGTGCCGCCACGACGCACAACGGACAGTTCCTCGCGGTGCCCATAAAAATCGCAATACGCACCTAAATCTGCAGAAGTGTGCGCCTCGGGCAGCCAGTCCGGTGGGTGTGCGACCTGGAGCTGAAGTGGCGGCTTGGCCTGTCTTGCTTCGCGCATGTCTTGCTATGTTCTCATATATCTCGAATAGATGAGTCTAGTGGTGCCACGGAACCAAGAACATTATGCCGCAGCGTCCTCGAACCCGAAGTTGACACTCGGCTGCATCACTGGCTGGCAAGCGCCGCAGTGCCGCACCGCCCATCGGACTTGGGTTTCCGGTCCGCGGGCCGGCTCAACCCGATTGTTGCCAGCAAGCGAAGCGAGGCAACAGGGTTGCCCTCACTGCCCAGAAATTGGTCTTTTCGAAATATTTAAGAAATAAAGTCCTCCTCATCGAACCACGACAACTGCGACATGATGTTCGCATGGAAAAGTAGGAGCGTATACAACCAACATGACAATCATGCCACTCTCACTGAGGTCCGAGTCTTCGCTTGACTCCAATAGCAGTTGTCTTGACCTAGGTATGTACAAGGTGAATAGATATAAAGCACTGGATATCGTTACGGTCCATATTAATTATACCGTCACCACACCCCCGACCGTAGCAAGTAACATCACATCGACGCTGTCGCGCGTCTCGCGCGCGAGCCAGTTATCCACACTCTCGAAAAGTGTCATCATTGCGTGTCCTCCCTGCGCCTCGGTAGCAGCCTTCTTTCCGGGCCACATCGCCTCTTCGTCGATAGCCAGGAAGTTGATCTTTAGCGGTGCAGTGCCCTCCAGGACGAGGTCGATGGACCAGCGGTCGACTCCGTAGAAAGAGGCTCCTTTGATGTGGTGGCGCGTGAACTCGTTTGGTGGCGCGTCGTCGAGCGTCCATTGTAGCACGTGTGCGTCGAACGCGAGGACTGAGGAGATAGGCACTTAGGTAGAGCAGATGCAGCACGTGACGATTCACTTGCCTGTCCAGATGAGTCCGGGGTGAGTAATCTGTAGGGTAAGGCTGCGTGTCCCTGCCGCTAGGTCAAGGGTATCATTGATGGCCTCTACTTTGAACGCACGGTCGCCGGCGGCGAACGGAGACACAAATCCGGGTTCTATGGGAAGTGGTAGCTTGTAGGCTGACACAAACTAGTACGAGATCAGTACGGTAAGATACGGTGCAGAAAAGATCTCACGGCAGAAAACGGGTATAGGATATCCCAATCTCCATTCCAGTCGTGCATATCCTCTTGAACGGCTTGTGTGCCGACGACACCAAAGTTTGCCGCGATGTCGTTCACGAGCTGCTCAAAACCGGGGGCACCATCCGCGGCACTGACATGAAGGTATCGTTCATGAGAGGTAATCTATCCGACGCGCAGACGCGTCAGTCTGAGCGTCTACGAGAAGCCGCAAGGAGACCTCACATTATCGGAACCAAGTAAGAACACCCGACGTTGGTGGGTATCGTCGAACGGCGAACGGAGCGCGAATACCGCAACCGCTACGACCGTCACAATGTTCAGCAATGTGACCGCATTCACACGGACGTTCTCTGAAAAGCGGTGAGAGAACGGCGTAACAAGCGGCACGGTGATTGATAGCATGACTGCCGCGATCGACGCGATAACATGCTCGGCCTGTGCATCTGCCCCGATCCGCCCGGTCTACAATAGATGGTGTTTAAAAGACGGAGATCGGGCATTAGGACGAGTACGAACGAGGGGAACAAATACGTCGAGAACGACGCAAGTCATCTGCATACCCGTCAGAAGCGGGACGACCAAACTCAACGCGTATGTCCACAGGCTGACGACAAGACCGTGATTTAGCAGCGTGTCAAGTGACAGCGCGACGAATAATGGTAGCGCGCCAAGGAACAAGAGGTACGAAGAACCGAGACCGAGCAGCTGGAGCAGCAGCGCGCCGCCAGACTGCATCAACAACAGAGCGCTGAGGACGCTGCGCTCTGCTACCCCGGGAAAGACCACCTGCGATGCGAGTATGCCTGCAAGACCCTCGTTAGAAAAGGGAAAGTAGGAAGGATACGACGTGGACGACGAACCGCCAAATGTTGCAGGGCCGTACAAGAGGAGTGCAGAGTGCTCGGATGCAAACCAGCTCATGTTGCGGCCGAGTACACGATGTATCATGGCCGCAAGTCCATTTGCACTGATCAATGCTCCGGCCAATGCGACGAGTAGCGCGCGCGCGCCCTTCCACTGTTCCGTCAGAAAGCCAGTAGAAGATGAACCGGGCGCTCTCTTCTGGTAGGCGAACCGTGCTAGGGTGAGTGAGAGAGTAAATAGCGTGCCGTACATGAGGCGCGCAGTTGCGAATTGGAATTGGAAGAAGCGACCAAACTGCGTGAAAAACACAGTTGCAGGACGTGAGTAGCCCTTTGTAAGCGAAGGTAACGGGGATGCGTCAGAAGAGAGGTATTGCAGCATTGCGAGGGTATTCTCGGCCATGCGCTGTGAGAATTCAGTAAGGTACGTATATGTAGCCCGTTAGACAGACCTGAGCCACCCCGGGCTGAATGTTATCGACTGTATCCTATGGGATATTCTCAGTAAGAGTGGGTCGTAAGCAATGCTATGATCGCACCTGGCGCGTGTGATATATGTAGCTGTTACCAACAACGGCCACCTAAACCACATGTGCACGTCAGATATGTAATCTAAGACAGCTACGAGAAAATAACGTACGTCGAGCCCAGTGACATTGAGATATTGCTCGAATTGACGGAAGTCAGTGCTGTCAAACAGCATGAAGGTCAGGAAAGAAAGGTTAACCCAAATATCAGTTACATACTCGGAGAGCAAGACGCCAGAGCTGAAAATCTCGCTTGCTATGACGGTGCCGAACGGTCTACAAGGTATCAGCTGCGTAGCAGGGTTTCCATCGATCCGAACCTACCTTGGGACTTTGGAGTACGCACGAATCATCTCTTCAGAATTTACCTGAAAGAGTAACTCAGCTCCCTTGTTGCCGGCAGCTGACCAGAGAGTTAGAAGCAGTTATGTATCAATAATGCAGTGCCTACCTTCCAAGTTGATAAAAGCCCTTATACTGGAGATCGGTTGGTTACGGAACCAAAAACAGGAAGAGATGAACCCACGTGTGAGCCACAGGATGTTGGGTGGAAAATAGATGAGACGCGTCCTGGAGCGATTCTTCTGCATGATTGAATACTGCAATCGCTCAATTGCTTAGCCGGGGAAGACACCTAGATGTGCCATTTGAACCACTTACGGAACACAATAGCATAAGCGGGGGTCCAACCAGGTGTATGCGTGAGGACGCGAATACATTCGAGCATGACGCCGACTGAAAGTGCGTCATCTGCTGCACCGGGAGAAGGCAAGGTGCTGTCGAGATGCGCGTTCACCAGTACAGCATGTTCTTTTCCCTCGGCAGTCCCGTTAGACACGCGAATCACGATGTTCGTGAGGTCGGTATAGGTTTTGTAGAGTCTCTTGCCCATCATATCGAACCTACGTGGTTGTATGTTATAAGTATTCAGACCGTGCGATAAAATCGAGTACATACCTATGGGCCCCACTGCCGCGTTGATGCCACACCTCGCACTCTAGCTTGCGCTCGGGGTCCGCCTGCACTATCCGCTGGCACTCACTCTGAACCTCATGAGCCGTGTCGATCATCCATTTGTCCGCGAGAGCATGCTCAGCGGTCCCAACTGTGCGAAATCCGATATCCTCAGAAAGGAGTCGTACATGTGCAAGAATCTGCGTCTCTGAAATCTGAGGAAGACCGGTATCTGGGTTGACGCTAAAAGCGTTGTCAGGAAGGCCTATGATACAACTGACGTAAGGAACACCCACAGGTCGGTAATAGGCTCTGGAAGGGCTAAGAAGAAGGTCAGTGGGTGGAGAAAGACGGAGAAAAGTGTGGGTCACCGTAGAGTTCGCGAAGAGCGAGCCATGGAATAACAAAGAAGAATGGAGATAAGTAGAGCAGAGAGCGAATAGGCCCCCATCTAGTGACATTATGCGGCGGCGCCATTACTGAAAGGTCGTCGTCGCGTAATGAATTGTGTTGGGGGTGAAATAGTGCGGTTGTTGTCCAACACGCGGCAGGTGTGAAGTAGGTGAAAGGCGGACCCAGCACAACTTCCGGATTGGTCTTTTACTAGGCCGGCGCTGCATCGGAAATTTTACTGTGAAAAATGTGGGACGTGATCGAATTATCGATTACGATGGTAGAGCCAAAAATCCTCTGTCGTCTTAATTGGGGCCGTGGGGGGTAGTCCCTTGCCCCGAGACATTCAGGAGAGGATGCTCTGAAGAGGTGATCGGGTACGTGGGAAAGGAAATCTGGCATTGTTCCTCGCGCATATCTTATGACGTCCCTCATGGACAGCCGAACAGCTAGAGCTAACATATTTGGTTAGCGAAGAACCAGTTCCTAAAACGCCTTCTCCCAGCGAATTGCCTCCGAGTCTGGCCTGCGAAGAAAAGTGCTAACACGGACTCGGAGCCCAAGGCGAAGTCGCTCGACATGCCCCTGGGCTATCAACTGTCCATCAAACTTACAAGCACAGTGTATGCACACCAAACTGCCACCTTTCCGTTTTCTTGCTCGCAGTTCACTAGTTTTGTCGACGCTGTTCACGAATAGTATGAGTGCCTCCTGTGAGTGCCTCCTATGGAGCCCACGGTCTGTTGGTGTCGGAAACTCGAGAGCCCTGTCCATAGTGGGCGAGAACACGGACAACCTGTACTCATGCACAGCTACTTCATATCCTCGTGCTCTGAATGACCAGAGCTACAATTCGCTTGCCGTACATTGCAGATTGCAGCGTTAAGCGCATTGCACGCTTCCATTCTCTAACAGTACACATTCGAGACTCGCAACACCGTTTTCTGTAAGCGTGGTGCGCGATATATGCGATATCTCACAGCTGGATCACCCTAAGAATAATGATGGCGTCGCAATAGTTAGGCAGATATAGTGCAATTTTATACCATCTAGCAACAGGAATTTCGTCATGATGCGCATCGCCGAAGGTGACTTGATGGTTCGGTTGAAAACGTTCGTTGAGAGCTGATATATGTGGGGTCTTCGTCGCTGGCTGTTTTGTATTTCGACAGGCGGCATTCTCACATACTTCTTTGCGAGTCACTGTTCAGCTTCTTCGACGGGAGTTCCGTGCCGAGCTGGGTGGAGCGCGGATGACATCCTGAGAGGCGCGGCATGGAAGGATGGTGCTGCCGGTGGGATGATAACATTGAGCTGTATTTAGTAGGTCACACGGGAAGAGTTGTGTATAGATACTATGTACGTGAGTCCCGGCAGTGAGAGATGGACAGTGCGTAAGAGATTGGGCGAAAGCGCAAAGCGCTTCTCGATAGAAAAGGAGAGTTCACGTGGCTGAGGCGAGGTCGCTCCGGGTGGGACCCTCCCGGAGCGACTGGATGAGCGTCGGTGGACACAGTGAGTCTCATCATCGATTCGTCTATATAAAGGGCGTCGCGGGCAGGTTAAAACGAAGTAATCCCGGTTTTTCAGACCGGTTGAAAAGCAGGGCGGGCAGGTGGCGGCACGCAAAAGAGAGCTTGGGCTTGAGCTTGAGTGTTCGCGTCGTTTCTTCTCCAACAATATTCTAACACGCAATCATACTTCCTCGGAAATGTTGCCAATCGTTCCATGAATCGCCCTCTACAAACTCTTCGGTGCCTAGTGTTTTTTCTTCGTCTTCCTCCAGCTACTACCTTCGTCATACCCCTTCAAGCTTCAAGAGCAGATCAGTCTCATGAGTATGCCTTACTTACACTGCCTATGGGTTCTTGCTACTATGTTCAGCGTCATCTCTGAAACCGCCCTTCCTGAAATTTCGGAAAAGCAGATCCTCGCAGTTGTTCAGATCTTTCAGAGGGCGCTGAATATCGCAAAGTTGGAATCGCGGAGCACGAATTCGCCATAGACTGAGGCCGCGATGTCCTCAAAGAATGCGAACTGGTCGTAAGGGTTGAACGTTGAGCCGTGCGACAAACTAGTGAGGTGTTCAATTATGACACATTCATGGCACCAGTCTGATTTCACTATGCCGGTGCTTTGTTACATCAGGGTAACTCCGTGGGTTTGAATTGAAGACCTTACATGATCTACACTGCCATGGACCCACTACAGTAACGCCGTCATCTATGTATCTCCGACAGTGCAAAGACGCACACCATACCTGGTCAACATATGTCCTGACGGCATTTCTTCTTGCCTGGCATGGCGATGACAGCCTTCGGCATAGTGTCAATATATTAGCATGCTCACGCATACACCCGGTTGATCTCCTGCCTTCGCTATCGTGCTCTGCATTATGTCATCCTCTGCAGATCGTCGCTGAAAACCCGCAGACAGCATTTGCCTTATTCCCACTCCGTTCGCCCTCAGTCGACACGCGGCCCCGCATTCCCCTTGTTCACATCCTTCTATTATCATAACGACCTTCCCACCCCCTTTTCCAACTCAAAAGTTTTCTCTCCCTTTCCACCACGTTCCACCGCGCAATAGCCGAAGGCCGGACGCTCTTTTTCTCAGTGGAGGTGCGATCCTTATATCTCTTTGATTACTTCTATTCCTGGCTCTTTGGTGCTCTTTCCGTTCCAAATCCCTATTTTGTTGTAAGGTCCTCTTGATCCTCGCTCTCTGTCCGTTTGACTTACCTGATTTGCTTGCCTTTTGCCGCTGTGCGTCCAAGGGGAGACACGCAGAGTCGATCCACCAAGTACAACACTGATGGAGGCCGCTTAGTCAGGATGGCACTGGTTACTGCATGTCTAGCACCCCTTTTCCTGCCCGATTTTGGCCGCCCCAACCGGCGTGCCCCTCCCCCTCGAACGCAGCTCTCACCCTTTCCCTCTGTTGTGCGGCGCAAGGAAGAACGGCATTCCCCTCGCGTTACTGACGTGGCAGTCCTCGGTGCAGCTAGGCGGGCACGTGCACGTGAAAACCGGCAGAGACGCGCGCAGAGCAGGGGGGGTATCCATGTATAGGCTGCACCTTCGGAGCAAAAGCAACGATCTCGGCGGCCGGAAAACTTTGTGCTTCGCAACAATCTCAAAAGGGTATCATGTATATCACGAGCGGAAGTGGTCGGAATCCTTGCTATTGTCTCAAAAACACGCGGTTGAAAGAGACTGGAATCCTGCGATAGGCGATGCCAGAGATACCAGAAGCCTTGTAAGTACAAACAACTTCCGAATTCGAAATGGTAATTAGGAGGATCAACAGCATTTCCAACAAAGGCAAAGTGATAGCCGAGGTTGGGGCCACCATGTATGCCGTTTAGATCACTTCGTCCTTGATCTATATGGTGATCGATGACCAGTTTACCCAGAAAGTTGTATGACGCATCAGAAGCACTACTTATTTGCGGCGCGTGGAGCCATACCATGCAACCATTCTGCTGGCAAGGCACGGGAAACGGAACTGCTGAAGCGCTGATGAGTTATGCCGGTATCATACGTATTTCTGCAAAGTCCGTGATCATCTAGCAGGCGCCGACGTAGAGAAGCTACCCCACGAAGAAGGAGAATGCGCAATCAGTCTAGCGCTCATTAGTATCAACGAGGCCGAGTCCCAAGGCGATCACGCACATGAAGTACAGTAAAGGTCCCATTCTGGAAAATGAAGGCAAAACCGTCAACTTAAAGGAATTTTGAACCCGATATCCAACATCTGACCTCGGGGTCAATATTGCCTCCGCGGCGTGCTCTCGATCGTTCGCGCGCTCTCCCGTCGATTTGGTACTGACTGACGTTGCCGACTAGGAAATGGTATTGAAGTCCTGGACAGTGGTCCGCCCGCGTATCGAACGCGTCGGGCGGCTAACCCAATGAAATTCGGTATTGAAGACACCCTGTCAGATTGTTTCAATTGGCTGACGATTTAATCTGAGAAGGTAGAATAATTCTCCACAATAACTGTTGAGACGAGTATTCTGCCATAGGACACCGACTACGAGATAACCTGAGGAGATACTCGGCCGTGATTGATAATAAGGTAATAAGGGTATTGCAGTGCGTCTGTTCTTCTGATTGGCCCAGGTTCCGCTAGGTATGGCGAAGAAAGACCGATCACAAAATATGAACCACCGTGGTAATTGCGAAATATGCGCGAGTATTGTAATGATGCTGTTTGTGCTTCTCTCTTCTCGGCGGTTCATCTGGTCTCAGTTTCGTGTAGTGGCCAACAATAGGATGGTGGCTCTTCCTTTCCGAGATGAAACAGTTGATCCGCGGCACTATCCATATCCCAGAAATGGCAGCAGCTCTAGAGATACTCAGAAGCTCTCCCAGACCGATATCGAGCTTCCGCCCCCACCCATATCGTGGCTTTCTTTCTCTTGCTTTAAGCCTGTTTTTGGATCAAACTCCGAGTGCTGCTTGGTTAATTACTGTAATTATTGCGATTGGTTCCTCGCTGCGACCTTGCCGTTTTCAGTTTCAGTCTTCTGCGTCGTCGACGATCCGCTCCCCTCCTAGAGCGCGCAATGTGCATCCGAATGTCCTGCATTTATCAACTCCCGTAAGCTTCGGGACGTGTTATGGCCATTCTGTGGGCACAGCGGTGGCTTCTCCTGGATCGACTAGCCATGAAGCATTGGCCAGCGTGTTCCGTTTTCTTCGTGCCCCCGGTTTTCCCGGATCCAGAAAACGTTAAGAATCTCACTACATCTCAGTCAAGTCCCGCCACTATCTTCGCCTTTACATGGTGTGCATGTCACTCATTCTCTTTCGATTCGTGGCTTTGTTAGCCATCGTGCCAGTACGCACATACTCGTGACTCGCGCTTTCGTGAGCACTGATTAATGACTTGTTCGTGACGTGGCAGTTCGTATGCGCGGTCCCCTCTCGGTTTCACCGCTCCCGCGGTGACTTTCAACATGACGTCATCCCTCCAGGATGGACTGCGCTTGGATGCTACACGTGGGTTACGCTCCACTGACCCTCTGCAATGTGGCACACTCTCTGACACTTGGTTCACGTTAGGGTGTAGGTTTCATGCCCACGTCTCGCTCGTGTTTCTTAAGATATAAAACGATACAGGGAGGATGCACATCGGCATGACCTCCAAACGGAGCTTACAGATAACCGAAACTTGACAACCGAGAGCTGCATTACATCGTGCGCCTCCCAGAACTTCACACTCGCCAGATTAGAGCACGGCGTTCAATGTTGTACGATTTATCGTCGATCTATCGTCGCATCACGGTTTAAACGACACTTCCACCTCCATAGTCTGCGGCAACAAATATGTACTCGATGGCTCCTCAACAGACTCTAGTTCTGACTGCAAAATGGGCCGGAATGGTTATAAGATGTAGGTTGTCTGGCTTACTTCTGTGTCTCTGCAGCTGAGATAAACTCTAGCGAGTCACGTGGTGGACTAAATCGGGTCTATATTTACACTTCCAGGGCTAATGCAACCGTATCAGCCGTACCGACCGTGCAGACAACAGGTCTTCCTGGGAATTGGCAATATTCTCGATGCCTGGCGTGCGTTTATATCCGCATATATCCAATGCTGCTGCTCATGACTCGTTCGATCATCAGTGAACCTCAGCCTCATCATGTGTTCCCGTATAATGCCACCCTCGCGGGCAATAACACGAACACACCTCAAAACTGCCTTTCTCAATGCTCGGCCTTTGGATACCCCGCGGCGGGTATGGAATATGGACATGAGTGCTGTGCGTAATCCATTGTCCTGCAGCAGAGCGTTAGGCCTCTGCTTATAGAAACACGCATTTCGTCTAGGGTGTGGCGATGTGGCGGATATCACCAACAATGGCGGAAAGACTGCTGCGGAGAGTGACTGCTCAACGGCGTGCTCCGGTGATCCTCTCCATCTTTGCGGTGGTACCTGGAGGCTGCAGCTCTACCTTTGGAATGGCGCCCTTAATACTTGGAGCACACCCGCTAACATTGGTCGTTATGAGGTATTCCCGCTTTCCTTACTTGCACGTACCTGTGGTACTGAGGGTCATCAACGTAGTACTTGGTGCCTGGCCTTGTACCCCCCCTGCTCGCTACCGTGGGTATCAATGGAAAAGTCTCTTTCCTCGAAAAGGGAAGCGAATCCGGCTACAAGGAATTCAAAAACGCCTCTAGCGCATACGAGCTCGACTTGAGCCTCGTCCACGACTTTTCTCATGCCTGGCGTGAGATGCATGTCAAAACGGACGTATTCTGCTCAGCTGCAGTTGTCCTTCCAGATAAGGCCGCACGAATCCTCAACGTTGGTGGTTGGTCATCACAATCAGCGTATGGTCTCCGACTTTATGCACCCGACGGATCGGCAGGCGTCAACGGCACGAACGACTGGGAGGAAGATGCAAGCACATTTAATCTTCAGGTAAGTGCAGCGCTCACACCCTGCACATTGGTTCTGAAAGAGTCATACTTATCAGACAGGACGTTGGTATCCGACTGCACTTGTTCTGTCCAATGGCAGTGTCCTAGTGATGGGTGGTGAGAACGGTGCGGGCGGCCTGGCCAGCGCTTCGGTTGAGATTCTCCCTCGTATCCCTGGGGGCGATACACGGGTGTTCCTCGACTGGCTCGATCGTACAAACCCCAACAACCTATATCCCTTCCTTCACATTCTCCCAAGTGGTCTCATCTTCGTCGGTCCGTCTGATTTCCTTCCCAAATTTACCATTGTTGACATACAGTGATAGGATACTACAACGAGGCACGCCTTCTTGACCCGATGACCTTCGCTACTGTCAAAGTTCTCCCCAATATCCCAGGTTCCGTAGGGAACTCCCTTGCTGGTCGTAATTATCCGTACGCAGGCGCCTCAGTTCTGCTACCCCAGCATACTCCGTACACGGACGAGAGTACTGTCCTGATCTGCGGTGGCTCTGACTCTGGTGGCAATGCCCTTGACAATTGTGTGTCTATCCAGCCTGAGGCAGCAAACCCGACTTGGGTCATCGAGCGAATGGTCCGTACACCTTTTTCCCCATCTGGCCATCGAATGACAGTCTGCTTCTTAGCCCTCTAAGCGTGTGATGCCTTGCATAGTCGCACTCCCGGATGGCACGTCCATAATCATGAATGGCGCACAACATGGTGTTTCCGGTTTCGGCGCCGCAGATAACCCAAACTTGTCCGCGCTTCTCTACGACCCTTCGCAACCCGTCGGCGCGCGCATTTCCATTCTTAACTCGACGACCATCGCGAGGTTGTATCACTCTGAGGCAACGCTCCTTCCCGACGGCCGCGTGCTCGTCTCGGGTTCTGACCCAAACCCGACCGGAACCCAAACGTTCCCGGAAGAACTGCGCATCGAGGTGTACATCCCGCCTTACCTGAACGAAGGCCTCACCCAGCCCGTTGTGAATATTCCGAACACAGACTGGGCCTATGGCGGGCAGTACCAGATAAACGTGCAGTTGTTCCAAGGCCAGACGTCCGGCATGAGAGTATCACTGGTCGCGGCGACGTCGAGTACTCACGGCAATGCCATGGGCGGCGGAACAATTTTCCCTGCGTTTTCGTGTTCAGGAAACAATGTCTGCACTGTCACGGCGCCACCTAACTCGAAGGTCTCACCACCGGGGTGGCACCAGTTGTTCATTCTGGATGGTAGGACGCCGTCGCACGGCGTGTTCGTTCGGATTGGGGGCGATCCAGCAAAGCTCGGAAATTGGCCCGCTTTGTCTGGCTTCAATCCTCCCGGTGTCTGACCGACTACATGCGAAGCCACAGGCTCAATATTAGGGTATCCTACTCTTTCTTCTTTTTTTTTTAAAAAAAACTTTCTTGACTGGCGCTCGACTAGGGCGCTTCGGGCACAACTCGGTGGAGCGCCCTCTTATCGAATATTGTCGCTTGTCTGTACTATATTGAATCGATTTCTGCGAAGCTGTACATTACACACCTAATTAGGACGACACTGGAGGGGACCAAACGTAGTAACTCTGCTGAATCCGAACTCGAAATCTCGCGCTCTTTCTCCACCACTCTCATCAAAAGTCTGGCGTCGTCCATTTCGGAACTCCAGTTCTGAGAAATTCGAGGTGCACGGAATCATACTGCACGCGCCAGTGTGAGGTCTGATATCTTTCAGGGTGTCACCTCGTAATTCTCCCTAGGGTGTTCACCTGTGAATAGGGGCGGAAATACCGGAGCCGGGAAATTCCGACCTTTTTTGTACTGATTCAGCTGAAATTTGAAAATAGAGAGAAGAGGGCGCCCAGTTCACCATCGAGGTCTAGCTTGAGCGATATGCGCCAGCATGTGCTGGTGAATTGGGATTTAGCTGGTCTGAGGCGGAGCAAAGCACGAGCGGTGCCTTAGAGCATTGTCTTTGATTGAGCAGGCAAGGCGGCATGTGCTCATTCCTCTTTTACATGTCTAAAATACCGGATTATTTTCTTCTGCTCACCCGCCACACCCTTTTGCTATGGGATCGATGATGAGGATAGTTGTGTCCATGGACGTTCGTTTGGTCGCTCTGGGAGGACCCACCACCCGTCGCGACCTCGCTTCGGCAACAAAGACACCCATTTTTGATGGGGAAGCGTTTCGCGCTTCCGCCCATTCACTATTTTGTCACCCTTACATGTCTCACAAGGCGTTGCAGTATTCACCTAGTTACTTACAATGCTTTTACATGTCCCCGGCACCGCTTCTCGGAATACACCTAGAGGCGATCACCTAGAGGCGTCCGAGTCGTTGACCCTCCGTGCTGCCCACCGATATCTCATCGCATACCCGGTACCGCACAAAACCCGTCGCCTATGGGAGCGGAGAAGCCTGAGCGACTCTTAAAGAGAGTACGTATGGAGGTATACATGTCACAGAAACCAGTTTTGGTGGTAATTGAGATCGACAGGATCCGAGCACGCAGATACTGACAACGGACCATCTTGGTTGCACAATAGTCATGAACGTGTAGTGATCTACCCGCTTTTACATGACCCCATATCTACACATCGTAATAGAACTACAGTAATTGGGGGGACAAAAATAACAGGAAAACGCTGATTTACTGGGTCTTAAGAATTTGCACTGAAAAGTAAGTTTGCATATGTTGGAATCCGTTAGCAAGAAAGCAAAACTACGGAACGCTCGATATACATAGAGAGCTTGGTGGCTTTGAGATTCCTACCCGTTCATACCGTCACGACCTCGGCTACAGGGGGAACTGGGTACTTTTCTCCATCGAGAACTATCACGCTGTCTGGGAAAGACGTGTCGGAGGAAACTGAAAGACTCTTCTGGACAGCGGTGTTGTCAATTACTGCTGTTGGATCTTGCACGTCGCGCAGGACTGTGGTAGCCGTGCGTACTCTGAGCTGGGTGGAAGTGGCAACAACACCAGCCGGTCCGTCAAGCGTATCGCGGAGGTTGTCTTCTGAGTTCAAGCTGGGATAGAAGGTCAAGAGAATACAATGAATGGCGAACAAAGAAGGCGTACATGGACATGACTGCGCAAGGGTAGAGTTGAGTCATGATGAAGACGCACGGCACGTACACGAGCGTGCCTCGATACATGACGAACTTAATTCAATGAGTCAATATTTGTCCTCAGGAAGTAAAAGTGAGCAGTACCAATGTGAGGCAAGAGATGGAAAACACTCTGCAGAGTAGCACAATTGTCAGAAAATAAGTCGGCGCCAATCGGCACACTGGCTCACAAGTGAAGTATGCCGCAATCGAGAGAATGAATTGCGAGAAGGCCCAACACTTTTGTTCTAGAGAGAGAGCCGGTGTGAACAGAGTAATGCCATTTGGGGGATGTTTGGGGCGTGAACGCACCTCCGAACTTGGGTGCGGTCACTCAAGAGAGAATAAACTGTTCCAAAAGTAATGAGCACGTCACAGAGGACTGTACAAGATAATGCGGCAATATAGAGCCCCTAGTATGAACGGTAATTAGTGATTGCACCCCATGTCATTAGATGAGTAACCGTGCCTGAGATCGATTGCCCGGCTCGTGTATGTACTTCAGGCTATAAGCGGAGCCTGTGAGAAAAGCCAAAGAAAAGAACAAATACGGCTGACACGTTTGTAGTGTACACTGAAGATGATTATAAGGCTTTAGCGACCCACAAATAAAGGAACATAAACATACTCATCCCAAGACCTTACAACAGTCGGTTAAAAATACGGTGAAAGTCTCGATGCCTGCACTCACTCAACGTTGTATGTGTAATGATGATCTGCTCGTGTGAGTGGGTACCAGCTCTGAAAAATTGCATACCAGACGTACGATCATTGTTGACAGGTGGGGAGAACACCTGCCCACTGGACTAAAATAAGTCTCACCCAGATGAATAAACACCACTACACCCACAACGAAGGATCCTATACGAGTAGAAGCTACGTCCTTTTCAGTTGGAGTTATTCCATGAAATCCCCATGAAAAACATACTGCTGTACCATAAAATTAAGGATAACTGGTACCATATGCATAAGAATTGCGGACAAAGTTGATGAAAACAGACTAGCGCACTGGCAGATAAGGTCGTCGCCTTTAGAAATATATTTGCTGTTGTGGGTCTCAGGAAGAAGCCCTGTGTCACGGCAGACGTACGGGTTGACTCCTAGAAATCCCATAAGAATCCCAACCAGAACAGTACTTTCGGAGCGCCTTACCATGATTTGAATGTGTTGGATTGATAATCCCCGAAATTTGTGACGCCAAATTGATAAGTTGTACAAATAACGAAAACCAGGTTGGCCGTGTCAATGAGCCTAGTTGAAGATGATATCAATATCGCGTATTCGATAAGGAAGCTTTCAAAAACGCATACATCAAGAAGGCGACCTGCGGAGGCTTAATTAATATCCCGAGCATACCATAGTACAAAGGGCGTGGAACACCCACAAAGAGCTTTAGAGGCCACTGATCCCTCGAACGGAGCCTATTAAAGTAGGAATAGACTTGCAACCAGGTAACACCATAGATACTAGAAGGCCGATCGGGCTTGATCAAGTCCTGTGACAGAGTGTATTACAGACAGCGAAACTCACACAGAGGAGAGGGTGGTGCCAATGAACAACGCCCCAAGGGTATTGTTCACAGGGATTGACGCGGGCATGGCAAAAAATAGTCAAGGAAAGAATAAATTGAAGTCGACAACAATGAAAGGGGAGAAAGGGCGGGCAATGGAAGTGGCCAACTAGTCGACTTGCAACGCTGTTGATATATGCCCGTCATTGCGCCTGCACAAATAGGAAGGCAATAATAGGATAGACGGTCACAAAGCACTCCATCAGAGGGACACAGCGAACCAAACAGTACCTGCGTGGGGGCACTTCACAGCCTATCAAATTACGGTGTGTTGAAACCGGGGTAAGACAAAGGGCACCAGGAATGGTCAGCTGCCTTGAGTGACAACTTGAACCAGTACCGCTACATACAGTAAGTCACATAAGTCAACGCAGAACGCACCGGGGAGGGCCGGCGATCGAGGAAGACCATTTACAAAATTACATTCCCACATCGCTTGAATGCACCTCTTGATGCACCTCAGCAACCGTAAAAGTAGATCAAAAAAATATCCGAAAAAAAAAAATCAAACAGTAAAATAAAAAAAAGCGTTGGTATCTCGGAGTGCCGTATGGCCAAGCGTTCATGGCGTGCTTCTATCAAGACTCTTGCCAAGACTTCTACGCTACTACTACCAGTCACGCTATCTGGGTCATAAGGCCGAGAACGGGGGGCTGTAATCAGGTGCTTAACCATATATGCTATTATATCCCCACACTCCCGAAGTCATTGGCTGTCCTCAGTCATCTGCGTGCACAGCCCATCATGCAGAAATCGGCTTGGCTTGTGCCCTGTGCAGTTACCTTCTACTTCTACTTGTTTGTCTGACTACACAAGCCCAACGTCGCAAAGATGGCACCGACCTTGGCACCAACTAGAAGATACCTATATCACTCCTTTAAGTTGCATTTGGGGTTCCTGCGATCCTGAGTCCTTTGTCAATGGGCAAGCGCCGAGGCTTGATCAGCGTTATGAACGGCAGGCGTATTGGAGGGGTAGAATAAGGTGCAGGTGAAGGATAGATGGCGCACTGGACAGACCCTCATTAAGGAACTCGATCCGCGCGACGCCGAGCAAATGAATGTGAACGCGGGCCGTCAAGCGAGCGAAACGATCCTTGCAGTAACTCATCACGTGGCTTCCAGTCTGACCTCGAACAAGACCTTGAGCCATTGAGAGTTCAGCAGAGCATCTTCCGACCGTCACTGCTTTTATTCCGACAGTGTTCCTGCAGGTGCTCACGTACTCAGTCACGTGGGTCGTCTGTCGTAATACATTTTGTGAAACGCGGATTAAAGCAAAAGGAATGGCCAAGGCGCATATCATCAAGCATATCATGTTGGGGGCCCGGGACCATGCCTCATCAACACTAGCGCTGCAATAAGTGTTCGAGTATGCAGCTTCTTTCAGACAAACCTCCCGAAATCTCTTCGCATGTCTGACAACTTGGTTCCAATTCATAGGTCTTACCCGCAACAACCCTCTGCTTGACCCTCTGCGACAAGTATGATACCACTTGCAAACTTCAATAATCTATATCCCTGCCAGGTGGTTTCATCTTCGCCGGCCAGACGTAAAATATAATTTCCTTCTGAGGGTTGCCGTTATTGACATGGGGTGATAGGAAACTACAATGACTTGGAGGCACGCCTTCTTGACCCGGTGACCATCGGTACTGTCAAAATTCCCTCCAAAAAGCCCTGGCTCTATGGAGAACTCCCTGTCCGATCGTCACTGCTCGTACGAAGGCACCTCAGTTCTGCTGGATTGACGTTCTCCGTACGCATATGAGACTACTGTCCTGATCAGTGGTGGCTCTGATTTTGGTAGTAATACGGTAATACCCTCGACATTCATGTGCCTATCCAGCCTGAGGCAGTAAACTCAGCTTTGGTAACCGAACGGATGGTCCTTATATTTTTCCTCATCTAGTTACGACGCTCTGTTTCTTTCATAGCTCTCTGAACATGTAATGCCTTGCATGGTCGCAATCCTGTCCATGATCATGAACAGCGCGCAACAATCTGCAACTGGCTTCGGCGCCGCAGATAACCTAAACTTGTGTATGCTTCTCTACGATCCCACATAGCCTATTGGCACACTTATCTCCATTCTCAACACTACGACCATTGCACGGTTGTATCACTCTGAGGTGACGCTCCTTCCCGACGGCCGTGCACGTCTCAGAATCTGAGCTTTTCCAGTATGTCTTGGCATTGTTGAAAGTATAGCCCAACCAGCCAGGCGAAACGACGATACGCACATAGATCTATGCATGGAGCCCAATGGTTTGGTTATACCTATATATACCTGCTCGCTCATACCGTCATGACCTCGACTAGCCTACCGGGGGTACTGGGAACTTTTATCTGTTGAAAGCCATCACACTGTTGGAGAACGACGTATCAGAGGAAACTGAAGATGGTAGAAGATTCCTCGGGACAGCCATGTCGATGCTTGATTCCATTGCATTTTTCTCGTCCCACGGGAATGTTGTAAGAAATACCCTTGCGTCAGGCTCGAAACCACCTACATTCACCATACCGCCACCCGACCACAACTACCCGTCCCGCAATCACTACAACCCGTCAGGCTCGATGCAGCCTAGTAAGCCTCAAGGCATTCATATACTACTTTAGATACCGGACTGCTTTTCATGTAAAATAAGGGTCCAGCCCTCTAAAGAAAGATAGTGTCCCAATCAAGCCCTCTCTGCTGCTCCTGCTGAGCATTTGTGTTCCTGCACGCGTTTCCCATATCTCGCTGATATTCATCCTCGTGTCCACCTTACACTTTCCTAAAAGGGTCGCTGACCTAATGGTTGAACGCTGAACTTCACTGGATTCGTACACGCGTCTTTGACTCGCTACAATGCGGTAGCCGTGTGTACCTTGAGCTGGGTGAACGTGACGACACCAGCCGGTCCGTTGAGTGTCTCGCGGAGGTTATCTCGTGAGTTTAGGCTGAAATATAATGTCAAAAAAACAGAGAGACTGTAAAGGAATAAGGAAGACACACATGGACATGAACGCACAGAGCGAGAGTCGAATCGTAATGAGGAGAGACGGCGCAAATACGAGCGAGTCTCGAAACTTGGCAAGCTTCGTTCAGGGAATTAATACTTGATAAGAGGACGCAGGATGTAAAAGTGAACAGTACCAAAGCAACGCAAGAGATGGCAAACACTCTGCAGAATAGCACTATTGTCGGAAGGCAAGTCGAAACAGATTGGCGCACTGGCTCACAAGTGAAGTATGCCGCAATTGATAAAATAAATTGCAAGAAGGTTCAACACGTTGTCTGTTCTAGCGAGAGAGCTGGCGTAAACAGAATAACTGCATTTTTGCAATGTTCGGGTATGGACGTACCTCCGAACTTGAGTGCGATTACTCAGGAGGGTATAAACCATTCCAAAAGTAATGAGGACGTCGCTGAGGACGCCGCAAGAAAATATTGTAATGCCAGAGATGAAGAGCTCCTGGTGTGAATGGCGATTGGAGACTGCAGCCCACATTATCAGATGAGGGGTAAACGTGCCTGATAGATGCTGCCCGGCTCGTGTGTAGTATTCTTCAGGCTATACGCAGAATCTGTGAGAAAAAACCACGAAAGAACATGTGCAACTACGACCAACCTTTTTGTACAGTACACTGAAGATGCAGGATAAGGCCTCAGCGAACCACAAATAAAGGAATAGAGGGAGAAACACACCGATGTCAACACCTTACAAAAGTTGGTCAAGTGTAAGTGAAAGTCTCGTAGCATACTGCTGCGGGGGAACTGACCGAATGTCGTCAGTGCAACGACAGACTGCTCGTGTGAGTGAGAGCCCACCCCGAACAAATTGCATATACGCACGATCGCTACTGGCAGGAATGGAGAGCCACCGCCCACTAGACTAAAATAAGTCTCACGCAGATAATCTTTTCAAATACCAGTACACCCACGACGATAGATCCTATATGCGTAGAAGCTACGTCCTTTTCAGTAAAAGTTGCTTCGTGAGCTCCCCATGAAAAAACTTACTGCTGTACAGAGACATCAAGAACAACTGATTACATGTGTATAAGGATTGCGGACAAAAGTTGGTCCGAGTCACAACAAACTGGCGCACCAGAAGATAAAGCTGTCGCCTTCATTTGCTCTTGTAAGTCTCAGGATGAGCTCTGTGTCACAGCAGACGTACGGTATCAACCCTAGAAGCCCCATAAGAACCTCGACAAGCCAGAACAGTACCTATCGAGTAGCTTACCATGATATGAATGTGTTGGATCGATAATCCCCAAAATTTGTGACACCAATACGATAAGTTGTATGAATAACGAAAACTAGGTTGGCCGTGTCAACAAGCCTAGTCAAAGATGATGTCAATATCTTGTATTTGGTAGCGAAGCTCCAAAAATGTATACATCAAAAAGGCGACCTGAAAGGGCATCGTTAAAACCCCGAGCATGAGACATAGCGCGTGGGGGCCCTCACAAAAGACTTCAGAGGCCACCGATCTCTTGAGCAGTGATCACTATAGTAGGAATAGACTTGCAACCAGGTAATGCCATACAAACTACATGGCCGAACAGGCTCCATTAGGTCTTGTAACATTGTATTACAGAGAGTGATACGCACATAGACGAGAGGACAACACCGATGTACAACGCCCCAAGGGTGTTGTCCACAGGGATTAGCGCGGGCATGGCAGATAAAAGTCAATGTATGGAGGATAAGAAACAATAGGAAGGGAAGAGAAGAAAAGGTGGGCGATGAAAGTGGTCGACTACTCAACTCCCAGCACTGTTGATAACGGTCTCTGTCATGGAGCCGGTACAAATAAGGTGACGACGGAAGGTTAAAAGAATGTTCCTATCAGGAGCATATGTTTCAAGTCGACAGGTGATTCCTGCTAGTTTCAAGTGGGGGTCGTATCATCGGTGTATTGACCATGTGGAAATCTCGAGTCTATGCACAACAGTGAGTGGGCCAGCACACTGCAGCCGGTTATCAGAGCCACCTACTGTACGTGAAGTAAGCCATGACGAGAAAGTGATCTCCGACAGCCATCTATGTCTAAGAGCTCACTGGCAGGACATAGACTAACAAGGTGACCGAGCATACCATTTCACCTCCTTTGATGCAGGATACAGGATATCCATAGCCACACAGTCGTAATAAGTGTTCAGCGCTCAGCCCGTAAACGCGTGAACACCCATACAAATAAACGTGAAGACTCACCAAAGACCTCTCTCCTAGTCCTCGAACTCTCCAAATCCTGGAGCACTCGCATAAATATGCTGGCACCATCAGTCCCCTGTGCGTGCTCCTGCACAAACTTTCATACATCCGGCGCACATGCCGGTGGAGAGTAGTAGCAAGACAAAGATGGTGGCAAAGGCATAAGCTAAGCGCGATTATGGCGGTAGGGAGCCGGCCATCAGATTTTCATCGGACAGCGCCACATCATTTTGATGACGACATTCACGGTATGTCTTGAATGGCCGTCCTCGGGACTTTCAGCCAAATACCTTACTTTCGTTGTTCGTTGTCCCGGAAACAGGTGCACCCTTTGTTTTTCTTACTGCTTTCTGAAATTTGAATGTACTCTTATTGCGCATCGTTGACACCACCGTGACTGGCACCCGCTTGACCATGTGTGGTCAGTGTTCACGGTCACATCTCGACCGAGACAGTCGAGCCCGACAAAGACAGTGTTATGAGACTCGTCCGATTTCCAAGCCATTTTGGTGGTCTCTCCAATGGTCTCTCACACTCTTCTGTTTTCCCTCCGAACAAGTCAAAACAAAAAAAGCGGCAGCAGAAAAAGAACCTTCGAGGCGGCGTCGCGCCAAACATACACGACGCAGCACATCCACCCTCATGCAGGTTGCCACGGACCACGCCTTCACGGGCACGTACGTCCAACGCTTCCGCACTAACGACTCCCCCTAAGACGTGTCTTGCCCATGCGGCGCACCCCTTCGGACCGCGGAGCATGTCATCCACCACTGCCCGCGCTACCTTCGCGACCGGATCAATACGGGGATCATCCGGTTCGCTATTCCCCCCACGCCTCCCCTCTACCCATTCACACTTCTCCTCTCCGAAAAACGAGGCATGGGTAAACTCCTCGACTTCTTCGACCAGACTCGCGCACTCTCCAAGCCGGAATCCGGTCCCCCTATACCCGTGCCCCCTGAACCCGACTAGGTAGGTGCACGCTGAGGTTTGGTTTCCTCTTCGGTCCGTTCTAGACTTATCAATGGGTGGCTCATACCCACATATTCTAACTTACGCGTCTCTGACTGCAATTGTATGCCCGATGACCTGTATGGTTGCCCTTCCTGTATAATTTCCTCTGCGATTTGGTTTCGTACTTACATTTCTCGGGGGCACCTCATGGACTAACGTGTTTCTTAAATACGGCTTCGCTCTGCTGTGACTGGTCTGTAACTCTCTGTTGCGTATCCCAGAATAAATATTGATCCAAAAAAAAACAAAAACACAAAAGCATGTCTTGACATTGTTGAAAGGAAGCTCAACCAGCCAAGTGAAACGACGATACGCGTACACGAACTGGATCTACGCATGGAGCCTTATGGTTTGGAAATATCCACTCATTCATACCGTCACAGCCTCGACTACTGAGGGCACTGGGTACTTTTCTCTATCAAGGGCTATCACACTGTCGGAGAACGTGTCGGAGGAATGGGAAGCCAGGGGGGGACTCTTCGGGACAGTCGCATCGGCGTTTGCTTCCGCAGTATCTTGCGCGCCATACGGGACAGCGGTGACCTTGCGTAGCTTGAGTTGGGTGAATGTGACAACACCCCCTGGTCCATCAAGTGTCTCACGGAGGTTATCTCGTGAGTTCAGGCTGATATATAATGTCAAAAAAAAAACAGGGAAACTGTAAAGAAATAGCAAAAACGCACATGGACATGAACGCGCAGAGTGAGAGTCGAATTGTGAGGAAGAGGGACGGCGAATGTGTGAACGTATCTCGATACTTGGCGAGCTTCGTTAGGAGAGTCATTGTTTGACAAGAGGACAAAGGGTAAAAGTGAACAGTACTAAAGTAACGCAAGAGATAGCAAATACTCTGCAGAATAGTGAAATTGTCAGAAGAGGTGTCAATGCTCATTGGTATGCTGGCTCACAAATTAAGTGTGCCGCAGTTGATAGCATAAATCGCGAGAAGGTTCAACACGTTGTTTGTTCTACCGAGAGAGCCGGTGTAAACAGATGGCAGTTTCGCGATGTTAGGAAACAGGGATACCTCCGAACCTGAGTGCGGTTACTCAAGAGGAAATAAACCATTCCAAAAGTAATTAAGACGTCGCAGAGGACCTTGCAAGATAATATAGCAATGAAAAACCCCTGGTATGAACAGCGGTTAGAGATTGGAGATCACATCATCAGATGACGAGCAAACGCGCCTGAAAGTGACTTCCCGGCTCATGTATGTGCTTCAGGCTATATGTGGGACCTGTAAGAAAAAACCAAGAAAGAGTAACTGCGACTGACACCTGTGCACCGTAAACTGAAATCGAAGATTAGTTAGGCCTTAGCGAACCAGGACCAAGAAAGAAACACACCAATCCCGATACCTTACAACAGTCAGTCGAAAATGAGGTGAAAGCCTTGAAGCATGCAGCTGCGGAGGAACTCACCAAAGGCTGTCAATGCGGTGACAGACTGCTCATGTGAGTGGGCGCTAGTTCCGATCAAATGGCGTAGACGTACGATCGCTACAGGCAGGTATAGAGAACCTCTGCCCACTGGACTAACATGAGTCTCACACAGATTTAAAAAAAATAAAACACCAATAAACTCACGACGGTAGATCCTATACGCGTAGAAGCTACGTCCTTTTCAGCAAAAGTTGCTCCATGGAGCCCCCATGAAAGGCGTACTGCTGTACAGAAACCTCAAGAACAACTAGTTTCAAATGCATAAGAATTGTGGACAAATGTTAGTCACAACAGAATAGCGCACCGGCAGACAAGGCTGTCGCCTTCAGAATGACATTTGATTCCGTAAGTCTCAGAACGAGCTCTGTGTCACGGAAGACGTACGGGTCGACACCTAGAAGCCCTATGGGAACATCAACCAGCACAGTAATTATCGAACGGCTTACCATGATACGAATGCGTTGGACCGATAATCCCCAAAATTTGTGATGCCGAATTGATAAGTTGTCCAAGTAACGAAAACTAGGTTAGCCGAGTCAACGAGCCTAGTTGGAGACGATGTCACTATCGTGTATTCTATAGCGAAGCTTTCGAAAATGCGTACATCAAAAAAGCGACCTGCAAAGGCGTCATTAATTCTGAGTATGGGAGACAACACATAGGGGGCCTCACAAAGAACTTCAGAGGCCACCGATCCCTTGAGCATCGACCACTATAGTAGGAATAGACTTGCAACCAAGTAACACCATAGACACTAGGTGGTCAGGCGCGATCAGGTCCTGCGATAGTATATTACAGACGGTGAGACGCACATGGATGAGAGGACGCTGCCGATGAACAACGCCCCAAGGGTGTTGTGCATAGGGACTAATGCGGGCATTGGAGATAAAGGTCAAGAAAGAGAGGAAAAGAGTCTATGGCAATGGAAGAGGAGAAGGGGCAGGGGATTGGAAGCGGTCAGTGACTCGGCTCGCAGCGCTGTTGACAAAGGTCCCGGAGCCCACATAAGTATCATAGGAATGTATTGATGGAGTGACCGCATTAAGTAGCGCATACATGGAAGCGCTTCACAGCCCATGGTCAATACGGCCATAGATCAGAGTCACGTACTGCACAAGAGGAAACCATGACGAGAAAGAAAAGATCTTCCCACGCCCAGTAGTGGCGCCACAGCTACTATGCCCAACGTTTCACCTTCTCTAATGCCGCATACAGTTCCGACTTGTGCACATATCCATACAGTAGCTCAGGTTTTCCTGCCCAACAGATCAGCTCGCGAGTACCCTTACGAATAGGTTTGAGGACACACGGGTTACCCCTCTCCAGATCCCAGACTTCCCACGTAAATGCATCAGTTCCGAAGCGCATTCCCGCAAAAGCTTTCGTACATCGAAATCGTCTCGCTCCTCGAGTGGGCCCGGCGGGAGCGAGAGCCTGGCGGTCAGGTCGGCGTATGTGCGATGGAAGGGAGCAAGCCAGCAAATGTCGCAGAGCGGCTGAAATTCGGCCTATTGATATCATCACGTCATCTGGATGTTCACATGGTGGGAACGGAAATTGACAAACGCAATGCAACCAATAATGGTATATCTTATATGGCTGACTATCCTCGTCCGGTGCGGGCAATTCAGACCGTTCCGGCGTTGACTAAGTGGTAGGCGGCGTACCTGAGTCGACAAGTAAAGTATAGAATCTCAGCTCAAGATGGAATAGAGTACGTACAACTTGGGCAGGTCACACGTCTAAACGTGGTCAAGTCAATACAGGCGAATCAACTATCTCAGTATGCGCATATACCAGCTCGTTTACAAAGAAGACGCTGTCTCCGACCAGGGCGGTCTCCCTCTTTACTGTTATACGAAGGACGACATTATTCGGCGGGGCCTCCGCACGCAAGTCAACTGCGGGCTGGAGGACGTCTGGAGTGACATGCATCTGGTGAAGGCGCTACAACCGAAAGCTTGTGGAAAGTGGGATGTTGCATCGGGGAACAGAAGGGTAAAGTAACATACGAGCCCAAGGTGCTTCCATTTTGAGCCTTTCCCCAATGAGTGACGATAAATGCCCGGCTCGTATCCGCTGTAGCTAAATTCGCGTCGGTCAAGCCGCGGTCCAAGCTGAGTAAGAACACATACCTATCCGCAGCCTTCCACCTTACCTCCAGCACAGTTATTTTGCGTCTTCTATACCCTCAGTAAGCAAATGGCGGTTATTTTGGGTTCCAACTATGTCGGAGGGCATGCGTCGAGGCAAGATCAGAGTCATGTGGTGCAGCCCCATTGGACGGAGCAAAGAAGCGGCAGGTGAAGGGATAGATGACACACTCGAGAGGGCAACTTGAAGCGCGCAAATTGACCTATCCTCACCACGTGATAGGCTGGTCACTAAGTCCCTGTCAGGCGCTGGGACCAGGAATCGCGATAAATACCCAAGAAAATACCCCAATGTCTGACGAGTGTGCAATTTTTTCACACTGGCAGTTATTTCACTGAAAAAATATTCCTAGGGCCACTACATTGGGCCAGTGTCGCCTGAAGCTTGCGTCATTCGCCGAGGGTTTTTCGATCCTGTGGATTATGCGTGTGCTCACTAACTCATATCAATAACTTGAAGTCTATCCGATCTGACATACTATTTCGTGCGCAGTTCCTTGAGCAGAAACCAAGCGCCGTTACATCGCTCTGCCTGCACTTTTGGGTAGCTGGGCTCGGTTTCAAGTTTTCAGCCAGGTATGTCGTACTAGAGAAACTTCATCGTCATGGATCATTCAACCCACCTTTTCCCAGTGAGGCACGACGAAATTTAGCTCGAACGACCCAAGAACATGCGCCCATGAGATCTTGGCGTGCTATGGAGACATTATTCGAGGTACACAGAAGGACACCGGCACGCACCGTACGCACCATCTGCGATGTCTTTCAGGGTCCAGTGAGTAGATTGTTAATTCTCCCCTGCGTTCGTGAGACTGACCTAGCTTGAGCAATGGGCGCCATCAGGTGCTGGCGATTTAGTATGGGCGCAGCATACGTGGTAATACTGATCACGCCCCGATTTGACCAAGGACTTGGTTGTGCAGAGAGCCGTACGCTTGGAACTCGTGGAGGATGTTATAATTCGTATCGGGGCATTGGTTGACGATGCGCAATCGCAATCGCAGTCACCGACCCCACGACCAGGCTTGAGCGTGTAACTGGTACGAGTCCAGCATCGCTTCTTGTGTAAGAATGCACCTCCAATCGCAATACCTCCGCGCAGAGACACAGTGACTGAGACCCGCATCTTCTCAACTCTCCACAGGCCATTAAATACAACCATAATCTTTCAAAGGGGTAGAAAGCACGACGTCAAGCAGCGGTTGGCGATACGATTCCAACTCGACGCCGGCCCCGTTTGTCACTAACTTAGCAATATGCGATAGCTCGAACGTTATCATTGGGCGTCCTGCTGTATATAATAAATGTCTTATGAGGGGGGGAGGGGTTGGGGAGAGGACGTTAAAGAGAGATTTTTTTGCCAGCTGAGGGCTGAACGGCGTAGAAATACGTGGCACAATATGAGATCTGGCGCACGCCGATCGTAATAACCCTGAATATGGGTAATCCAGGCCCACCAGAGGGTATCCTTAATGATTGAAAGAATGACTGATCATACATGACGGCCAGCCATGATCCACCTCCTCCCCAAGCCATCGGTATAGTCAAAGAAACAAAGCGTGCTCTCGCAATGACGGAAACATTGCCCCAACAGACAAGTAGGACGACAGTACGAACGCACGAAACGGATCTACGCAGGGAGCCTAAGGTTTGACGTATCTACTCATTCATATCATCACGGCAGGGTGCTGGGTACCTTTCCCTGTCGAAAGCCATCACACTGGCTGAGAATGATGTGTCGGAGTAAACTGAATGTGGTGGAAGACCCTTCGGGACAGTGACCTTGGTACTCGCTTCCATTGCATCTTGCGTGTCGGACGGAACTATGGTACTCCGGCCCGTGTGTGCCTTGAGCTGGGTGAGCGTGGCGACAACAACACCATCTCGTCCGTCGAGCGTCTCGCGAAGGTGATCTCGTGAATTCAGGCTGGGATAGAACGTCAGAAATCAGGAAGATGTCAAGGAAAAATGAAAAAAAAAAAAAAAAGAAGACGAACATGGCCATAAACGCGCAGAGACAGAGTCGATACATGATGAAGAGGGATGGCATGTATACGAGCGCATCTCGATACCTGGCCATCTTCGTTTAGGGAGTCAATATTCGACAAGGAGACACAGGAGGTAAAAACGAATAGTACCAAAGCGACAGCAGAGATAGCAAACGCTCTGCAGAATAGCCCGTTTGTCAGAAAAAAAAAAAAAAAGTCGATACCGGCCGGGGCACTGGCTCACAAGTGAAGTGTGCCGCAATTGATAGAATAAATCGCGAGAAGGTTTAACACATTGTTAGTTCTAAAGAGAGAGTCGGTGTAAACAGACATTTTGCCATGTTCGGGAACGAACGTACCTCCGAAATTGAGTACGATTACTCAAGAGGTAATAAACCATCCCAGAAGTAATAAATGCGTCACTGAGGACCTTGAAAGATAGCGATAATTCAGCAAGGGCAAACCCCTGGTACGAATGGCGATTAGTGATTGCAGCCCAAATGATCAGACGAGGAGCAAATGTGCCTGAAAGCGAGTGCTCGGATCGTGTATGTGCTTCAGGCTATATGTAGACCTGTGTGAAAAAAACAAGAAACAGGACATGTAAAATTACGGCTGACCCTTTGGCACTGTATGCTGAAGACGACTATAAGGTTCAGCGACCCACAAATAAAGGAATAGAACACACCGACCACAAAACCTTGCAAAGGTCGGAAAAAATGAGGTGAGAGCGTGAAAGGCTACTAGGGGGAAACTCACCAAGTGATGTCAATGAGACGATGGACTGCTCATGTGAGTGGGCGCCAGCTCCGAATAAACTGGGTAGACGTACGATCGCTGCTGGCAGGAATGGAGAACCTCCGCCCACTTGACTGAAATAAGTCTCACCCAGATGAAGAAACAACAGGAACTCACGGTGATAGATCCTATATGCATAGAATCTACGTCTTTTTCAGTAAGACTCACATTGGGTGCTCTGCATGAAACGTACTGCTGTACAGAAATGTCAAGAACAGCTGGTTACAAATGCATAAGGATTGAGGGCAAAAGCTGGTAACAACCGACTAGCGCACCGGCAGATAAAGTTGTCACCTTTAGAGACATTTGCTTTTGTGAGTCTCAGGATGGGCTCTGTGTCACGGAAGACATACGGGTAGACTCCTGGATACACCATAAGAACCTCGACCAGAACAGTACTTTTGGATTGGCTTACCATGCAAGTGATTTGAATGCGTTGGATAGATCCCCAAAATTTGTGACGCCAAATTGATAAATCATGTAGACAATAAAAAGTAGGTTGGCCGAGTCAACAAGCCTAGTCGACAATGATGTCACTATTGTGTATTTGATAGCGAAGCTTTTGAAAATGTATACATCAAAATAGCGACCTGCAAGTGATAAGACCCCGAGTATGACATGCCATGACACGTGGGGGCACTCACAAAGCACTTTAGAGGCCACCGATCCCTCGAGCAGTGGCCACTGTAGTAGGAATAGACTTGCAACCAGGTAACGCCATACAAACTACATGATCGATTGGGCTTGATTAGGTGCTGCGATATTGTATTACAGACAGTGAGACGCACATAGACGAGAGAATCGCGCCGATGAACAACGCGCCAAGGGTGTTGTGCATAGGGATTAATGCGGGCATGGCAAGAGTGAGAGAACAAGAATCAACAGCAGCGGAAGGAGAAAAGGTTGGGGGTGGGAGTGCCCAATGTCTTGACTCGCAGCGTTGTTGATAAGGGCCTCTGTCGTGGCGCCTGCACAAGTAGTTGGAAGGTGGTGACGGATGATCAAAGTGTGAACGATTGGCATGAGAGCAATTCACACACCCCGGCCGGTCTTTTCAAGTAACCCAGTGATCTTCCGCTGTTTCTGAAGGTCATGTCGAGTCTCTGGTGGGCCTACTTACTCAGGGCTGTCATGGTCGGCAAGCGCCAGATCTCATGTCATACCAAGTTCAGCGCTCGCTGCCAAATAAAACCACTCCTCAATGCCATGATCTCCTCACCTTCCTCGCTCTCTTGACCGCCGGTGGGCTTCCATATTTACTGTATATGACAGGATGCTCATCGATAACCGAGTCAATAACAACAGGATCACCCGGTCACGGATTAGTAGTAACAGACGGGGGTTGGCACCGAAGTGTGGGAAGTGTCACGTGGCGGGGATTCGTTGTTGTGAACCGAATGAGTCAGCGTGACTCATCGTAGTCTTGTGACCTCCCCGTATTATGAAAGCAACGCGCAAGCCTGTATATTGCAGGTATTCCGAGATTGTCTCCTACTGAATGTCTCAGATGTATTCTTGTAAGATAGGAGTAGGCCGCGTCAGCGCGACGCGCAAGCGTGTAGTCAAAATGTATTTAAACCAGCGAGTTTGCGACAGGAATCACAGAATTCTCTTGCCCACCATTCCCTGCCGTTACGAATCGCTTAGTCAAGAAGTCACACGGAAGTGGGCGACATCACACTTGATCAAGTGTGAGGCTACCCCTAATCTCAGCTCGCACCCTTTTTAGGAAGTTCACGGTCAAGTAAAGAAACAGTTGTTCGCACAAAAATTGGGAAGCGCGTCGACAAAATAAAAAGACCTATAGGTATATTCTTTAACGCTGTAATAGCGCCGGGCTGACCTAACTCTGGCCAGTCGAGTATTCGCACTCCAGCTATCGCGACATTCTTTTGGTTGCGCAACCCATACAATAGGCCTGCGGTATTAGTGCGCCGACGAAAAGGAGATGAAACCGAACACAGAGGTCCCGGCAGGACAGGCAGGGGGACTCGGGAGGTCTCCCATTGAGATCCTGCAGCAGGGATTAACGCCCGACATGTACCAGGCTATGCGTATGATATTTCATGGGTTTGAACAGCGCTTTCAAACCGTGGAAAGTACCATAGTCACGTCACAGCAGTTTCAGAGTGCAATAGAAACTGCTTTTACCCACGCCAATCTTACTATCGCAGCTCCCCCACCCCCTCAGCGTACTTCGTCTCCTAGCGAAGCGAATTTTCAACGTCTTACCATTCAACCATTTTCCGGAAAACCTGCAGACAATGTTGCCGCATGGTTAGTATTAGCAGAAGACGCGTTGGGCACTTGTCGCATACCAAGAGCCCGCTGGACAAACTATGCGACCCAAGTTTTCCGGGACGCTGCTCTCGCATGGTATCACGCCCGAAGGCTTGCCCTCGGAGGGCGCATTCCTGCCTGGGATGAGCTAAAGCAGATGATGATGGATCACTGGGCTCACCCGGCGCATGCTAACGAGCTTCGGGCTCGCCTAGAAAATCTTACTTGTCGCGCGGGAGTTACTGACTACACTCGCCGCTTCGAAGATATTGAATCCCAGTTGCCAGCAGACGAGATGACTTTCAACAATCGCAAGTATCGCTTCACCCGGAAGCTCCCTAAAGAACTATCAATACAACTCATGGCCCGGCCTGAACGAGACATGGCGGTCCTCTACGCAGCTGCTAGACAATGGGACAGTCTTAACCGGCTAGCCTCTGGAGCATCAGGTACTCAGCCCGGACCTCTGAAAGTTTTCAAAAAGTATCAAACCTCACCTTCGTCTTCGACAACCATGCCCTATCTGTCGTCTGCTGCGACGAGTCGTTCCGAGCCGATGGACTTGGATGCGATGAATATGAGTCGAGATCCGCGTAAACCGCCGCCCACGGCTCGTTGCTACAACTGTAATGAGTCGGGACATTTTGCACGAGATTGCCGCAAGCCTCTACGACGATCGGCGCAAGGTGCGGAGAAGAGGACAATGGACGGACGTACCAAGTCAACCAGGCCTCTTCATTTGTTCGAAGATATAACTGAAGAATCTGCGGCGGAAGAATATCAGTCAGAGGCGTCACCACCGAAGGAGTATGCTGTTGAAGAGTCTGAGTCGGTGCTTCCAGATCCTCCTGAACGCTACGCGTCTGAAGAATATACGCCGGAGAGTTATGATCCGAACAAGCCGGATCTAGAGCTGCAATATCTTACTACTGAAGCAAATTTAATGGATGACAAAGGAGGCCCACTCACCGCAGAAGAAGAGGACGAGTTAGCCAAAATCGTCTTCAGCGAATGTGAAGGAGGCGGCGATGACTGGAGCCAATTCTGGCCGCCAGTTCAACTCGTACCCCCTGGAGACCCCGGTTTGCCTGGTGAAGATCTAGTAAAGCCGTCCGACGTTGTCCCGAAGAAGTGGCAAAGTACCCCGAGTCCATTCTTCGGCGGGCCGATGGAGGAAGATAATTGGCGACCTATCTCACCTATATTCTCTGACAGCCCCGTAGTGGAATCAAGTTGGCGACCCGTTTCCCCTGTTTTTCCCGAAAGACCGTCCGTCCCTCCGGAAGGCAGCAAAGAAAACCCTCTTGAAGTCTACAATGTAGCTCAGCCCAGGTTGTTACGCTCCACCGGCGTTAGTCCGACTTGGACTTGGGAAAGGCGTAATCGACTTAGCGAAGTAAAGGCGAATGGGGATCACGTGTCAACCCAACGCAAGCTGAACAGGGGTCCACCGACGCACACTGCAGCGAAAGATGAAAGAAGAGTATCCCTTGGTGGATACAAGTGGAAGCACACTTAGTCCGAGACTAAGGCAAGCGGGAGAGGAGTCAAGTGGTGGATTGAAGAAGACCAAGATGGGGACTCTTGGTCTTCCGAGTCGACTACTTATACAGATACGCGCGGGCTTTAAAGCGCCGCTGGAACAGTAGGTAACCAATAGCGTAACTAGCTCGAACCCTAGTACAGCTATCCTAGGAATGAGTCATACATGAGTCACAATCACATGCGAACTACTATGCTGACTGATACGATGTAAGAGTCCATGACTAATATACTGATACCGGACCGTAGTCATAACCGGTCATGAGTCGTGTGTAATGAGTCGCTAAGTCCGTACCGTGACATCACCCCCTTTTCAGGAGTGAGGCCCACCTCACTAATCCGCCACCGATTCCTGCCTCATCCGTTCTGCTTCATCTTCCATCCTTGCCAATATGTTAGCACGCTCCAGGCGATAAAGACTGTCCTTTTTGTCCGCCGTTACCATCTCCTTCTCCATCTGCAATTGCCGAATGCGCCTCTCTAGCTGGTCCTCGGCAAAGGCAAACTGCCGGAATCGGCGCAATTCTTGCGTGAGGGTGACGTCCCCAATGCGCATGAGTAACAAATCTGTGGGGTGTCGGTCGCGGAGCATGAAATACTCCTCATGCGGGATGAAGGCGCGGTTGTTTTTGGGGAGGTGAGGCGTGGCATAAAGGGGTTTACCATAAAGGAAACCCGACCCTGGAGCTAATCCGAGTACGAAGGGGTCTCCTCCTCGGATAACTTGCACGTGGGAGGCTTGTACCGTCGGTCCGTTGGGGAGTTTGATCGGGAACGGAATGTAATCGGGTCCTCGATTGACCCGGAACCCTTCAGGGACGATGACCCTGGTTGCTGGGTCTCGTTCGCCCATTGGTGTATAACGAGCCGCTTGTGCCACGGCGACTCGTCCTCTGTGTAGAGGCCCCCCCGCTGCGTCGACGAGGTAGGGAGTGGCGGCTGGATCTTCAGCGTAGAATTCATGGTTAAGGAATGCGTGCCTGATGGGGTAATGGTCTCTAAGCTCGTCCTCATCCTCATCTTCGTCCAGTACTCCCTCCGCTCCTTCATCATCCGTCGTCGGCAGGCGGCGATATGCAGTTGCTCCCGCTGCCACCGCGCCGCCGTCTCCTTCCATTCTTGTTCGTACTTCTCCATGGCGTTGGGCGGTTTCACCGCGCGGGACAGCTGCTTGAAGCCGAAAGAGCTCGTCTTCAGTGAGGAAGGCTTCGGGCTCACCGGTATCGGGGTTCGTGAGGGCGTACATTGGTGGCGGAGGTGTTGGTTGAGTTGTTGCTGGATCGTCGTCGAGAGTTCCCTGTATGGGCATAGGGAATCGTTGCAGTGTCTGGCGCAGTTCTTCACTAGTGATAGGGCCGTCTTCCTCATGCTGCATGGGGGTACGGCCTCCAACTGCAACTCCAGTGGTTGCGGTGTTGTCGGTGGTGTCGGGGTCAACAAGCGTGGCGGAGGAGTCGTTGACAAGGGTAGAGAGGAGTGCGAGCTGGTCATTGCGTCGAGTAGAGGACATGGAGTGAATGGGAGATGGGGACTTATCATGACAGAATGCCATCCTTATATGCGTTTCTCTGTCGGGGTTTGAATGTTTGAAGTCCCGAACGGCTTCATCGGCGAATACGTCATCCTTGTCTATCCATTGATTGTCTGAGTCTGGATAGCCCTTCCATTTGACAAGGTATTGGAGCCGACGTCTTCTGCCGAACCGCCGAGAGTCTAGAATCTTCTCGACCTCGTATTCTTCTTCGTTATCGACCAAATCGGGTGGTGGGCGCTGATAATTTGGTCCGTGCGTGGGTGTCTCACGATAAGGTGTGAGAAGATCTATGTGGAAAACATCGTGGATGCTCCACTGCGTGGGAAGTTCGAGGCGATAATTGACAGGGGACATCACCTGGATGACCTTAAATGGTCCATGGCGCTTTGCGGCTAGTTTTGCGGTTGGTTGATGAGTACGTAAGTGGCATCCTTCTAGCCATACGAAGTCCCCTTCTTTAAACCTGGGCGTATCTTTGTGCTTGACCCATGACTTTTGCGCCCGGAGCATGCAAGAAAAGGCGCGTTGTCGTGCCTGTTTGAATTGGTCTAGTCTCAGGGACACTTGTGGGATAGGGGAAGGCCTATCGGTCCAATCAGCGCGAGGATTGAACCCTGACAAGAGGAAGAAGGGGGACTCCCGTGTGGTTTCGTTGGGCCAGTTGTTATGCGTGAATTCCGCCATAGGCAGATAGCGGACCCAGTCGTCTTGCCGCTCATTTACCCAGAAGCGGAGGTATTGTTCCAGCCATTGGTTCGTCCGTTCTGATTGGCCGTCGGTTCTGGGGTGATAAGCGGTTGAGATATTTTGGCTGATGCCAAGGATTTTGCATATCTCTCGCATAAACTTGGATGCGAAGCGGGGATCTCGGTCACTGATAACGCGCGAGGGGAGTCCGAATCGTGGGAAGACATGAGAAACATACAGAGCAGCCGTCCCTTCAGCCGTGATTTCTTCGTTGCAGGGGATGAAAACGGCAGCTTTGGTACAATCGTGATCTGTTATCGTTAGAATGGAGTCGTACCCTCGAGAGATGGGGAGTTTAGTAATAAAGTCCACTGCAATAGTCTCAAATGGCAGAGCTTCCGGTTTTGGGTAAATAGGCTGTAAGGGCGCCCTAATGGGGCGGAGGTTGACTTTGTGCCGCTGGCATTCTGCGCAGCCTTTGACGTAATCCGTGACATCACTTTTCATCTGCGGCCACCAGTAGTGCTGCTCAGTGAGCTGGAGAGTTCGTTTAATGCCGGGGTGACCATAGACAGGAGAATCGTGGTGGGCAGCGATGATGGTGCGTTTGTCATGGATGCCGCCGGTGACTACTCGTCGTCCATCTTTGTACCACGTCCCTTCAATATCTTTTAGTTTGTGAGCATCGACCCAAGGCTTCAACTTAGCTGTATCTTGCTCGTAAATTGGATGTTCCGGAGTCATTTCGACCGGCAAGATCTCGGGTCTCCAGTGTGGATGTCGCGGTTCTTCCAATGTAGTGGCGCGTGCGAAGACACTTTCCGGTAATACGGTTACCCCTTCATTATCGTTTTCTCCTTGATCATAGTCGGGTCTTCGTGACAATGCGTCGGCGCGTCCATTGGAAGTCCCCTTAATATGATGAATCTCAAAGTCGTATTCCGAGAGTTCGAGTACTTCCCTAGCCACCCGTCTACTAATCTTCTGAGGTGATTTCCAATATTGTAGATTGAGGTGGTCGGAGAATACTTTAATTTTATGGGGAGAACCTGCCAGGAGGGGTCTCCAGTGGCGAAAGGCTTTGACGATTGCTAAAAGTTCGAGGTCGTAGATGTCGTAGTTTCGTTCGGCTTCATTGAGAGTAGATGAGTAGTAGCCGATGGGATGTCGTTTACCATCTGTTTTGCGTTGTAGGAGAACGGCTCCAGTCGCGAATCCTGATGCGTCGACCTCTAGTTCGAATTGTTGGGTGAGGTCCGGGTGTGCGAGGACAGGTTCACTAGTGACAAGGGTTTTGAGGTCTTGGAACGCTTTTTCTTCCTCAGTTCCCCAATGCCACTCAGCGTCTTTTCGGGTAAGTTTGTTAAGAGGTTGTGCTTTGGTTGCGAATCCTCGTATGAAGGGTCTGTAAAAATTGCAAAAACCCAGAAAAGAGCGGACGTCCTTAACTTTGGTTGGCGTGGGCCAGTCTTTGATGCCCGAAATTTTGACGGGATCCATGCGCGTCACCCCCTTTTCAAGGATTACCCCCAGGTAATCCATGCGCGGAGAGTGGAACAGACATTTTTCGAGTTTGTAATACAAGTCATGCTCCGCGGACACGCGGAGAACGTCTTTAACTGCGTCGATGTGATCCGGTAAGGAGTGATTAAGCCCCGTAGCGATGCCGATATCGTCCATATAAACACGAATAGTTGTGCCATGCGCTTCATGCTTCGCGATAGTGTCCCTGAAGATGAAGTTCATCATAGTCTGGAACGTTGCCGGGGAGTTGGTCAAGCCGAAAAACATCACCGTTGGTTCAAATAGCCCGTATCGTGTTTTGAACGCCGCTTTTTCTTCGTCTCCCTCTTTGATACGTACGTTGTTATACCCCCATCTAACGTCGAGCTTGGTGTAGATGTGGGCATTGCTGAGATCGGTAATAAGGTCGGAGATGAGGGGGAGTGGATATTGGTTGCGAATAGTGACTGCGTTGATTTTTCGGTAATCCTGGACAGGCCGCAGTTTGCCATCCTTTTTTTTGATAAAAAAGAAAGACGATGCGTATGGGGATTTAGAGGGTCGTATATACCCCTTTTTCAGCTGTTCGTCGATCCATTCGCGCAATTTCTTGTCTTCTTCCTGAGTCATAGGGTATATTTTGCAATCGATGGCGTCAGCCGTCCCTGGTTTGAATTCGATGGCATGATCCCAAGGTCTGCTGGGTGGAAACCTGTCGGACACTTCTTCGCTGAAGAGGCGTTCAAATTCGCGGTACTCAGGAGGTAACTCAGCTTTAGTAGTATATTGCTGGGCAGCAATAGCGAGGTCGGTGGCGGTGGCTCTGATCCGACATCCTTCTTCAAATTGTTGTCGCTGTTCGTCCGTGATAACACAAGAGTGTACAACTTCATAGTCGTCATTTTGGACGATGGTCGCGGCCATTATTGGTGTGGTTTTGACGTAGGGGTTGATAGATCGAATAATGATAGGGAGCATGTCTTCGTGAATAGCCGCTTGCGACCATTTGATATGTGGGTCATAGATAGCGAGCCAGGGGTATCCTAATACGATGTCTTCGTTTCCAATGTCCGTAATAAGAAAACGAATTTCCTTATGAATGCCTTTAGTTTGGACATCGACGTCAGTATAGTGAGTGATACGCCCCGATTTATTTTCTGTGTTGTCGATGTTCCATATTTTCTTTGGGATGTCGAGTGTTTTAGTCCCGAGTCCCATTCTTTTTGCGAAAGAAGGCTTCATGAAGCAGTGGGTTGCTCCGGAGTCGACTAGTGCTCGTATGTCGGCCATTGCGTAACTGGTGCGAATCGATACTGGAACTCTCATAGAACGATAGCGAGTCATGATTACACTGTTACAATTGACTGCCCTCACCCAGGCCGATGGGTTCAGGCGTCCTGAAAACCCTCCTTTTTCCACAACTGTTGGAGGATAATGTCCTTTACTTCGTCTGATTCTCCTGCTACTCCGTTAAGCCAGTCACTGGCGCGCTGTTGAGGGGGTGCTTCTTGAACCGCCCTGGTAGCGACCTCTGGTTCTTGTTGATGATAGTCGGTATCGACATACCGACTGGTCGATGCTTGAGGCGGGTATTCTCCTTTTGGTTGTCTACAATCGCGGGCCATGTGTCCGTCCTTCCTACAATTGTAACAAATGACTGGCCTTGGATTGTTACGCCCCCCCCCTCTTTGGAGGAATCCTCCCCTCGGTCGGTATGGGGGACGCGGAGCGAGTATATCTTCTGCTCCTGCGAGTCGCCCTCGAATTCGATCGGCAGAGGTGTCCATGGCGTTTGGGTCTCGTAAATTTCTGGGTTGCCATGAACTCCTTGGTGGCCCCTGCCACTGTCGTTGTTGTCGTTGCCTCCCTTGTCCTTGTCCAGGGGGAACCCCCTTGTTCAACACTGCTTTGAGGTGTAAGTATTGCTGTTGACGAGTAGTGGCTGCTTCTTTCCACTCGCGGTAGTTGCGAGGGTTGTCGAGGGTATAGACCTTCTCATATAGGTCTTTTGGTAATCCGCTCGCAAATAGATCAAGCGTTTGCGGATCGTCGAGCCTGTATTGAGCGCGGCGTATTAACTGTTCGAATTGAGTGCAGTACTCATCTAGATTACCCCCGATCATTTTTACTCCCTTTTTGAGTTCGTACTGCGCTTGTTCTTGTTCCATGGTGTTGCGGAATCGCTGCATAAAACTGCGCGTGATTTCGTTCCATAGTCCTTCACTGGTACGGGGTATCCCGGCTTGTATCTGGCCGTTAAGCCAGGTGAGCATGGCCAATACCCATTCGCTGACGTTAACGCCTTTGATATATGAAAGGAAAAGTAGGGCGCGTCGATATGGAGTCGCCATGATGCCTTCGTCGGCATTCATGCCCCAGTAGACATGCCATTGTGTGAGGAATGCTTCGACTTTTGCGCGTTCCCCGTCGAATACTGTGGGTGCTTCACCAGCCAATTTGTTACTTGGAGGGGGAACGATGGGACCTACACCTGGCAACCCTCCTCCCGGAGGTCCTCCTCCTGGTGGTCCGCCTGGGAATCCTCCAGGAAATCCTCCAAATCCGGGCCCCCGAGATGGAGGTCCTCCTCCTCCTCTTGGTAGGTCATTAGGAGGTCCACCTCCTCCACTGGGAGGGTCGGCAACATCGGGTCCGATTGCTCGGTGGATTGCTACATCGTCGTCGGTCATTCGATGACCAGTATATGGGTTGATAGGTGCCAGATTAGCTCGTGATTCTTCGGCGATACGTCTTTGTTCTTCCAGGGCTATTTGATCCCTTGCTTCCGTTGTAAGCTGCAGCTCTTCTTGCGTGATGGTGGCAGTTGCCATGGCGACTGCTGGGCTGTGAATGTGAATTACTTCTGGTTCGGGTTGGTGGATGGTGAGGGACTCAGTTTGTCGTATAATATGGTCGCCAACTGCTCCTAGACTGGCTTCTTCCGCTGGCGTCGTCCCTCTACTTGGCGATTGACTTTCAGAGGTTTCTTCTCTGCTTACTCCTTCGTCTGTGTGTTCTCGTGTTTGTCCGTCAATAGGACCGTAGTCTGCACGACTGTTAAGTTCTCGCGCGTCGACGTCGCAATTGTAGTTTCTTCCTGCTGGTCTCACGATATCCCAGCGATGGTCTATGGGGTTCCAAGTAACTTCGGTCCAACAAAGATGCTCGAAATTGAACTCAACGGGTCGGAAACGGTTAGGACCGTTAAATTCTACGAAGTATCCTGTGTCTTCTCCTCGTTCTCTCCACTGAGCTGCTCCTAGGAATCTTGTTGGAACGTTGCGGTCTCCTCGTCGTTCAATGTGGTAGGGACGGAAAGACGTCCACTGGTCTCTGGTCGAGTACGCCACGATGAAGATCTTGGTCTTAATGTTACGCTCCACCGGCGTTAGTCCGACTTGGACTTGGGAAAGGCGTAATCGACTTAGCGAAGTAAAGGCGAATGGGGATCACGTGTCAACCCAACGCAAGCTGAACAGGGGTCCACCGACGCACACTGCAGCGAAAGATGAAAGAAGAGTATCCCTTGGTGGATACAAGTGGAAGCACACTTAGTCCGAGACTAAGGCAAGCGGGAGAGGAGTCAAGTGGTGGATTGAAGAAGACCAAGATGGGGACTCTTGGTCTTCCGAGTTGACTACTTATACAGATACGCGCGGGCTTTAAAGCGCCGCTGGAACAGTAGGTAACCAATAGCGTAACTAGCTCGAACCCTAGTACAGCTATCCTAGGAATGAGTCATACATGAGTCACAATCACATGCGAACTACTATGCTGACTGATACGATGTAAGAGTCCATGACTAATATACTGATACCGGACCGTAGTCATAACCGGTCATGAGTCGTGTGTAATGAGTCGCTAAGTCCGTACCGTGACACAGGTTGCCAATATACGAAATGGAGATAGGCCCTCCGAAGTCGACAACGACGATGAATACCTCCGCTTTCGTTTCTGTCAGCACTATCCTGGATACAGGAGCTGAATCAAACTATCTTACCGCACAGAAAGCGAGACTCGCAGGAGCTCAGCTCTTCCCCATTACTGCCAGAGAAATTGTTGGCGCAGGACGGACGACTACTACCGCGTTCGCGGCGTTCGCCCTCAAGATCGGCGGCTTGTTTTCGCAGTGTTATGCCTATGTCTTGGACGACGCTTCACAGTTCCGCTATGACCTGTTATTAGGATGTACCTGGCTTAAAAGACATCATGCCACCCCGCGATGGGATGATGACGCCTACAAATTGACCCATCCGGAGGAGCGAACTCGCTTCCTCGTCAAGCCACGCTCATCCAAAGAGAAGCCCGGAGTCACGAACCTATTAACAAGAATTGTTTGGCGCCTGAGGCCTAAGCATCAAGGGCCACATCGTCCCGCACTCCTTCATCATACGTCAAAGCAGGAAGCCCGAGACGATGAATCAATGGTTACAAACAAAGGAAGTGTTGCATCGAATAATGAAACGTTTGGTGAGCGAATCAAGCGGATCATAAAAGAAAGCGTACCAGGCGCTTTCAGGGACAAGGTGGGCTTTCCACCCCTTCAGAAATGGGTCCATGAAATTGACGTAGGAGATGCGAAGCCGTTGAGACGATACGGACGGCCCCTTACGCCAGTTGAGCATGAATCTATTAAAAAGTTCATCGACGAAGGATTAGAGGAGGGAGTCATCGAACCCTCAGACTCACCATGGTCGTCCCCTTTACTCCCGGTCCCGAAGAAGGATGGTACGTCGCGCATTTGCGTTGACTACCGAGCTCTTAACAAACTCACCAAATCGAACGCGTATCCTTTGCCCCGAATAGACGAGTGTTACCGGAATCTTGCAGGGGCTCGTTTCTTTACATGCCTGGACCTCCGCAGTGGATACTGGCAGGTGCGGCTCGCTGATGATGCCAAGGAAAAGACAGCGTTTACCTGTCGGTATGGTCATTTTCAGTTCCGGGTAATGCCATTCGGACTCACCAACGCGCCCGCAACTTTTCAAACAATGATGAATGAGATTCTACGTACCTTTATCGATCGCTGCGCGATGGTCTACTTGGACGACGTCATCATTTTCTCCCATACGAAGGACGAACATATCCAAAACGTTCTCAACGTCGTCAACGCACTTCATAAGCATGGCCTCATCCTGAATGAAAAGAAATGTACGTGGGGCCGCTCTTCTATACTTTACCTGGGTCACATAGCTTCCGGAGAAGGTCTTCGAACCAACCCGGAAAAGGTTGATGCGATCTTGAAGTGGCCTTCGTGTTCGACGATTTCGGAGGTGCGCGGGTTCTTGAACATCGCCGGATATTATCGTCGATTCATACGGGGATTTGCTAAGACTGCTGGACCCATGTCACGGTTGGCGGTATTGGAACCCTTACTGTACCGGTTGTGACTACGGCGGTAAGGTAGATTAGTCACGGACTCGGCAATTACGATAGGAGTTAGGCATTGAGAGATGACTCGATCCTAGTACAGGTAGTAGTAGTATTAGGATTGCGGTACTTACGCGATACGTTGGACGCTACGATACAGTGACTCATAGCAGCGCTTGAAAGCCTGCTTTTCTTGTATTTAAGATAGCTGCGGAAGACCAAGACACGCCATCTTGGTCTTCTTCAATCGTCACTTCTCTGTCTTTCTGTCCTGAACAATCTCGTCCTTACTCGGACTCGAGTGCCGCAGTTACGCTAGTGCCTTCGAGCATCTAGAAGTTGCCTTCGTGCCATACGCCTTACGGCGTGATTAGCTAAGTTACCAAGTCGCCTTACGAAGCTCAAGTCGAGCTAACGTCGTGACGACGTTACAACCCATGTATAAGTTGCTGGAAGGAAGTCCGCGATGCGGAACACCTATTCGATGGGATACCGATTGTGAGTTAGCCATGAAGCACTTGAAGGAAGCGCTAACCTCCGCCGACTTACTCATTCACCCGACACCATGGCGCCTCTTCGTTATAGACACCGATGCTTCCGGCGATTGCCTGGGCGCCGTCCTACAACAGACTTGCGACTCGTCTGTTGCTCTGAAAGAGGGGAAAGGAGCTGGTGAGCAAAAAGATCGTTTCAAGCTGAAAGAAAAGGACTTACGCCCCATCGCTTTCGAATCACGACGCATGACGCCTACCGAACAAAGATACTCTGCACAAGAAAGGGAGATGCTCGCCATCGTATACGCACTACACAAATGGCGTGGATATATTGAGGGATCCCCAATACTCGTACGTACCGATCACGAGTCCCTAAAATATTTCCTGACGCAGAAGAACCTTGGTCGACGATTGGCGCGCTTCGTGGATGACATCGCTCACTTCGATGTCAAAATCATCTACAGACCTGGACAACATCAGTTGGTGGCAGACGCGTTGTCGCGTAGAAAGGGACATCGGGACGTACCGGATTCCGAAACCCTTACCCCCCTTTTTGCCGCTCCGTTAAATCCCTTCGAAGAAAAGAAAGATCGCAGCGCTATCTTCCAGACGTTCGCAGAATATAAACGTCGCCTGCAACAAGGGGAACAATCAGCCACAGTCGGAAATGGATCGTACCTAATGACAGAAAACATCCTATGCAAAAGGACTCCTAATCGTTGGGGAGAAGAAGTCGTAGTGGAGGTCCCGACGACGCAAGACATGGCCGAAGAAAAGATTAGGACGATTCATCGAGAACTGGGCCACTTGGGACCCAAAGCTATTATAGCCGCCCTCCGGACGCGAATCTATATTCCATATGCACAAGAGATCGTTGAGCGTACACTCAGAAGCTGTGAGGAGTGTCAATTCGCTCACCGAGAACCCACTTCGACACAACCGCTTTTCCCCATTCCTCGAGTTGATGCCGGAGATGCTTGGGTGTTCGATTTCGTTGGTCCGTTGCCTAAAACTTTGAGAGGGAATCGCTACCTTCTTACAGCGATGGACCTCGGCACCGATTGGACAATCGCGCAAGCTATTCCCCAGCGCTCCAGCAATGTCGTCGTTGAGATGCTGCAATACATCGTACACACCTATGGGAAGCCAGTGACAGTCCTTTCGGACAATGGAGCAGAGTTTCTATCGTACGAACTACAGAACTTACTTCATCGATTGGAAGTCCAACACTCCCGTACCACGCCGTACCATCCGCAGACCAACGGACGCTTGGAAAAGTTCAACGACATCTTGACGCAGATGTTGGCAAAGATGACCGCGCCCCAAAGGCAAAACCAGTGGGATGAACTACTTCCCGATGCTCTTCTTGCCTATTGGGCACATGTTAGTTCGTCTACGGGTGTGTCACCGTTCTTTTTGATGTATGGAAGAGAGGCGCGCTTACCAAGTGAAAGGATCCACCAAGTGTTCCAACGTAATCCGACGGACGAAGAAATTGAGTTCGTCCAACAGCGAAGGTTGGAACATGTTCAAGATTTGGCTCGATTCAGGCGGGAGGCCAACGAGCGAGCGGAGTCGCGCCTGGAAAAGGAGGCATCCCAGCGAGAGGAAGACTACCGAGAAAAAGGGCTTGGTGTTGGAGATGTGGTAAAAAGGCGGCATGAAGCCGGTACGAAGCTCCATCCGCGCTGGGATGGCCCTTTCATCATCAAAGAGGTCACTGATAAAAACACGTACCAATTGCAGACACGAAACGGATACGTTCTCAAAAACTTGTACAACGGTGCTCGACTCCAACGATATTTTCCGTCATCTCGTTCTCAAGATTCCTTGTGGTTTGCAAGTTCCGATCTGAAAAGAAAAGACACGGTGGCGTTACGACAAAGACAAAAACAAGAAAGAAAAATCCCGGGATCTTCCGGACCCCGATAAAACACTTCATCGTTCCGCTCCCGTCCAAAAACCAAAAATAGCCTCTGATTGGTCATGCGACTGTTCCAGAATTGTGGCGACTCTATTTCTCATTTCGGTTGTGACCGGAGTCGCAAGAAACTACCGATGGGGTAATGTTGTGAACCGAATGAGTCAGCGTGACTCATCGTAGTCTTGTGACCTCCCCGTATTATGAAAGCAACGCGCAAGCCTGTATATTGCAGGTATTCCGAGATCGTCTCCTACTGAATGTCTCAGATGTATTCTTGTAAGATAGGAGTAGGCCGCGTCAGCGCGACGCGCAAGCGTGTAGTCAAAATGTATTTAAACCAGCGAGTTTGCGACAGGAATCACAGAATTCTCTCGCCCACCATTCCCTGCCGTTACGAATCGCTTAGTCAAGAAGTCACACGGAAGTGGGCGACATCACATCGTGATCGCGCACTTCGAGTTCCGTCTATATGTCACTCACTCGAGTGCGTCATTTATTCCATGCAACTTCTTCGACTCCGTCCAATGCGTCTTCCCCCTAATGACGCTTATCTAATCTCATCGCCTGCCCCTCGACTAGCCTGAGGTTGTAGGAACCCAAATGTCCCGCCATCAGCTCAAGTATTACTCTCGAGATGCATCGTGTCCACCGGTGTGTGTGACTAGGCCCTCGCCTGCATTTACTCCTGCTGCAGTACCAGTGGAGGTCGACACGTGTCAGTTGACATAGGGAAAGGAGTAGTACCTACTGGATGTGGTATAGAAGGCGCAAAGAAGCAGCTGGACGTGCTGGAGGTTATAGGACAGGTAAATATGTCGGAGGTAAGGTGGAAGGCTGTGAATGGGATCGGTCTGTTCCTACTCGATTTCGACTGGGGCTCGACTGACGCGACTTTTGGTCACAGCGAATATGGGCCAGAGGGTTTATCATCACTTCATTGGCGAAACGAAGGCGCTTTGGACGTTCACAGATGTTGCCTTACCCTTTCGCTCCCTTTGTGCGGTATCCCCCTCTTTAACACAAGCTTTCAGATGGAGTGTCTTCACCAGATGCATGTTCTTCTAGACGTCCTTCCTACTCAATCCCATAGTTGATTTGTGTTGTCTTTCCAGCTGCGCCGCCAAAAATTGTCGTCCTTTGTACAAAAGCAAAGAGGAAGCCCGCGCGAGCCGAGACCTGCGTCTTTGTGAATGAACAGGTATATGCGTGTGCTGAGACGGCTATTTCGTCTGTACTGTAAAAGTTACGTCAGACCCGTCGCCGACACAAGTCCAACGCAACCATTTCCGCCCTGAGCCTGTCCGCTACCACTTATCACAATCTCAATCGCCCGCAGACATTCTAGAAGAGGAGAATCAATCATTCAAGACATCTTTATTCATCGCAGTATGTTTGTTCATTTTCGTTCTCACCAAGTGGACATCAAGATGAAGTAATATTCCCATAGGCCCAACTGTAGCGTCTCTGCAATATCTGTTGGCTTTCTCCTTCCCGTCCCACAAATATATGCCTTATATGCTTCCACTTCTGCGCGAACTCCTACCGTCGTCCTTTCCTACTACTACTCCTCCTACACGCGGACCTGACCGCCGAGCTCTCACTCCCACCCTGCCCACTTGAGTGAGTGCGATGGTTCTGATGTATAAAAATTTGTGCAGGAACTGGTACCTACGACCGACGGCGGCGCATTTATGTGGAGGGTGATCGGGGATCTAGAGCATTCGAGGATCTGGAGAGGGGTCACCACCCTGAGTGAGTCCTCACACTTATTCATATGTGCCCTCCTCGTCAGACATGAGGGAAATGATGTTCGCAAGACCGATCTTACCCGGCTGACTGAGCAAAGCCGCAACTTCTGGGCCTGGAATGGCCGCTAGGCACGATAGCTCCGCTGGGTTGACACGAATGTGTTGGTTGGTACTAGAGCCGATGTCTTGTGCAAGCTTTCTAGCGACGAGGGAGCTGAAACTGCGTCCTATCAGGCACGCAGTGAGGTCCTTCTCGGACTAAATTCTGCGAAACATGTTTGCGAAGATGGCGCGGACATGGGATGGTAAAGGAGTCGTGTCGCTAGGTTCATTGTATTCTCTTGCAAAATGCCAGAGGGTCCTCAGTCAGATGCGGAGTCTGTTCCTACGTAATTGCTCTGTGAGGGGTGAGGTACCCGACACGCATGTCTTGAGGCCATTGATGCGGGATTTGAGGAAGGGATAAAACTGGTCTGGGCGAAAGGGCCGATCATCTATGAGGGAAGGCATCACTGAGGACGCTTTTGGAAGGGTGGCCGACTCGGAAAAACCTGGGCACGCGTGTTACAAAGTCTTCGGACTACCTGTTGTCGTCAAGAGCTATAAGTGTCCAGGAAAGCGCACTCTCATCCATCGTCGACGATACCTCCGAGTCTGTAGCTTTGATAATAATGGTGCCCTGAAGGCCAATCTTGAACCATTTCCGACGTTCATTAATTCGGGTTTTCATGGCCTTTTTTCACTGGGCCCACATGTATCGCGCGTGAATCGGTAGGTCGTTTGCCGACCCGAAGAACGGAATCTAAAGCAATAGCTTTCGTTTGTTTCCTATTCACTTCTCTATCGTTTCTGTCTACACTTCCCCATGGGTCGGGATCTATTACTCGCTACACTGCAAGTTAGGGACCTTTAGTAGGTAAACGAAACGACGGTACAAACGATCTACGGAGAGTGTCAGATATATCTACCAGCTCACACAGTCAAATCCTGGCTGCGGCGGGTTCTAAGTACTTTTTCTCTGTTGAAAGCTATTACATCGAATGATTTGTCAGAAGAAACTGAGGCTGGTGGAAGACTCTTCTGGACAGCTGCCGTGTTGGTGCTTGCTTCCGTTATGTCTTGTGCGTCATGTGGGACTGTGGTAGCAGTGCGTACATTGAACTGGGTGAACGTGACGACGGCACCATCCAGTCCGTCGAGCGCCTCGCGAAGGTCATCTCGTGAGTTCAGGCTGGCATAAAATGTCAAAATCAGGAAGACCACGAAAAAATAACGAAAAAGGCACACATGGACATGAACGCGCAGGGATAGAGTCGAGTCATGATGAAGAGACACGTTAAGTATACGAGCGTATTTCGATACTTGGCGAGCTTCGTTCAGAGGATCAATATTTGACAAGAGGATATGGGAGATAAAAGCGAACCGTACCAAAGTGATGCAAGCGATGGTAAACACCCTACAGAGTAGCACAATTGTCAGAAAATAAGTCGACGTCAATCAAGGCACTGGCTCACAGGTGCAGTGTGCCGCAATTGATAGAATAAATCGCGAGAAGGTTCAACACGTTGTTTGTTCTGGCGAGAGAGCCGTGTAAACGAATGATGGCACTATTTCGATGTTTGGGCACGAACGCACCTCTGGACTTGAGTGCGGTTACTCAAGAGGGAATGAACCATCCCAACAGCAATGAGGACGTCGCAGAGGACTGCGCAAGATATTGCAGCAAGAGTAAGCTCCTGGTATGGACGGCAATTAAAGATTGTAGCACCACGTCATTAGACGAAGAGTAAACGCGCCAGAAAGTGACTGCCTGGCTCGTGTATGTGCTTCAGGCTACATGTAAAACCCATGAGAAAGACAAGGAAAAGAACATGTGCAAATACGGCTGACACTTTTACACTGAACACTGAAGACAAGGATAAGACTTTAGTGAGGACCCACAAGAACAGACGAGTGAAACATACCGATTCCAATGCCTTACGATCAAAGATGAAGTGAATGTCCTGGGACATGCTACTACGGAGGAACTCACCGAATTCTGTCAGTGCGACGACGGACTGCTCATGTGAGTAGATGTCATCTCCGAATAAATTATGTATACGTACAATTGCCGCAGGCAGGAACGGAGAACCCCCGCGCACTGAACTAAAGTAAGTCACACAGAGGAAGGATACCAGTATACTCACGACGATAGATCCTATACGCGTAGCAGCTACGTCCTTTTCAGTAAGAGTGATTTCGTGGCTCAGCATGAAAAGTTGAAAGCGTACTGCTGTACAGATACTTCGAGAACGACTGGTTACATATGCATTAGAATTGCGGACAAAATTCGGTCAACACAGACTAGCGCACTGGCAGATATGGTTGTCGCCTTTATGATATTTGTTTTTGTAAGTCAAGACGAGCTTTGTCACGGCAGACGTACCGGTTGGCTCCTAGAAGACCCATAAAAACCACAACCAGCACAGCACTTTTCGAGCGGCTTACCATGTTTTGAATGCGAGGGATTGATAATCCCCAAAATTTGTGATGCCATTATGATAAGCCGTATAGATAATGAAAACTAGGTTGGTCGTGTCAAGAAGCCTAGCCAGAGATGATATTACTACCGTGTATTGGATAGCAAGGCTTTCGAAATATATACATCAAAAAGGCAACCTACGGAGGATTCGTTACGACCCCAAGGAGGAAACACGTGGAGGCACTCACGAAGAACTTTAGAGGCCACCGATCCCTCGAGCAGTGACTATTGTAGTAGGAATAGACTTGCAACCAGGTAACACCATAGATGCTAGGTGGCCGAATGGGCTCAATCAGGTGCTCCGATATCGCACTACGGACAGTGAGACGCACATAGACGAGAGGATGGTGCTGATGAACAACGCCCCGAGGGTGTTGTGCAAAGGGATTAATGCAGGCATGGCAAACGAATGAGAGTAGGTCCACAACTACGAAATGGGAGAAAAGATGGGAGTGGTCGATTACCCGACTTGCAGAGCTGTAGATAAAGGTCCGTCATGGCGCCTGTGCACCCAGTAAGGTGGTGATGGTAGACGGACAAAAAGATCAACAACATACAGCACCTGCCCAGTGGCTCCACAGCCTACCGTCCTTTCGAGTTACAGCGTGTTGCCTAATAAACCGGAGTAAGGCAAAGGACACAGCGCCTCACTTTAAGTGACAGCAGAACGAGGCGCATGATCCCGGAGCAGCATTGGAGCTAAGTTGGTGAGGACGACAGCGTGAGAACAGTAGGGTAACTCGGGTTTGAGCTTGGGTTTGAGTGTACCTTGCATGCACTTGGCTATACGGCACTCACGAGATACCAAGACTTTTCTTATCTTGTGAATATTTGTCTGGCCCACTCCTACCGTTGCTAAGGTGAATGCCCTGGAGCAAGCGCGAATCGCTCTTGTTCTCGCTATAAGTTTTCTCTGAACGCACGCACATCACTTTGTGTCACGCGTTACTTACTCTTCACGGTCACATCATCACGAGCTTTTTGAGCGCATCGGCTCTGCCGGGAAGGAGATGTCGTTGCAGAGCGAGGACTTGGAGGACTTGGCAAGAACACGATTGATTGCAGAGTGATTTGCCACGTGATTCGGCTATTTCTCCTATGACAGTCGAAAACCAAAAGCTTGCAAGATGCCATATTTTGGCACTGTTGGAAGGACTACTTAAGTATAGCCAAGAATACAGCACAACCCAAGCTCAACTGGACAAGCTAAACGACGGTAATTCATCCATGAAATGAATCTACACATAGAACTTATTGGTTCGGATATATCAAGTCGCTCATACCGTCACGATTTCGGCTACAGGGGTCCTGAGTGCTTTTCTCTGTCGAAAGCTATCACACTGTCTGAGAGCGACGTGTTGGAGGAAAACGAAAGTGGTGGAAGACCCTTCGGGGCAGTCGTGTTGGTGCTTGCTTCCATTGTAACTTGCGCGTCGCGCAGGACTGTGGTAACCGTGCGTATTTTGAGCTGGGTAAGCGTAACACCTTCCGGCCCGTCGAGCGTATCACGGAGGTTATCCCGTGAGTTCAGGCTGAGATAGAACGTCAGGGATCACGAAGATCACGAAGAAATAACGAAGAAAGCAGACCCACATGGACATGAACGCGCAGGGATAGAGTCGAGCCATGATGAAGATGCTTGGCACGTACACGAGCGTACCTCGATACTTGACAAGCTTTATCCAGGGGGTCAATAACTGTCCTCAGGAGGCGGGAGGTAACAATACCAAAGCGAGGGAAGAGATTGCAAACACTCTGCAGAGTTGCACTATTGTCAGAAACAAATCTGCGCCGAACGGGGAACTGGCTCACAAGTGAAGTGTGCCGCAATTGAGAGAATAAATTGCGAGAAGGTTCAACACATTGTTTGTTCTAGCGAGAGAACCGATGTAAACAAGTAATAGCAGTTTTGCGATGTTCGGGCACAAACGCACTTCCGAACTTGGGTGCGGTTACTCAAGAGGGAATAAACCATTCCAAAAGTAATGAGGACGTCACAGAAGATTGCACAAGATAATGCGGCAATGGAAAGCTCCTGGTTTGAACGATAATTAGATATTGCAACATACGTTATCTGACGAGTAAACGCGCCTGAAATTGACTGCCCTGTTCATGTATGTGCTCCAGGCTGTAATTAGGACCTGTGAGAAAAGACAACGAAAGAAAAACTATGGCTGACACTTTGGTAGTGTACACTGAAGATGATAAAGCATTAGCGACCCACAAATAAAGGAACATAAGCATACCGGTCCCAATACCTTACAAAAGTCGGTTAAAAGTAAGGTGAAAGTCCCGAGGCATGTGACCGGGGAGGAACTCACCAAACGTTGTCAGTGAGATGGCGGACTGCTCGTGTGAGTGGACGTGAGCTCCGAACAAATTGCATACTGTACGTACGATTGCCACTGGCAGGTAGGGAGAACCCCTGCCCACTAGACTAAAATAAGTCTCACCCAGATGAAATAAAAACACCAGTAAGCTCACGACGATAGATCCTATACGCGTAGAAGCTACGTTCCCATCAGTAAGAGTTGCTCCATGAGTTCCCCTTGAAAAAATATACTGCTGTACAAAAACCTCGAGAATAACTAGCGACATATGTATAAGAATTTCGGACAATGTTTGGTGAAAACAGACTGGCGCACCGGCAGATAAAGCTGTTGCCTTGAGAATTATATTTGCTGTTGTAAGTCCCAGGACGAGCTCTGTGTCATGGCAGACGTACGGATTGACTCCTAGAAGGTCTGTAAGAACTTCAACCAGCACAGTACTTTCGGAGCGGCTTACCATGATTTAAACGCGTTGGATCGATAATCACCAAAATTTGTGATGCCAATACGATAATTGGTATTAATATTGAACACTAGGTTGGCGGTGTCAACGAGCCTAGTTGAAGACGATGTCATTGTCGCATATTTAATGGCGAAGCTTTCGAAATGTATACATCAAAAAGGCGACCTGCAAAGGCTTCGTTATGATCCCGAGCATGGGACATAGCACATGGGGGCACTCACGAAGGACTTGAGAGGCCACTGGTCCCTTGAGCAGTGACTATTATAGTAGGAATAGACTTGCAACCAGGTAACGCCATAGATACTAGATGGCCGATTGGGTTCGATCAGGTACTGTGACAAAGCATATTACAGACAGTGAGACGCACATAGACGAGAGAATGGTGCCAATGAACAACGCTCCAACGGTGTTGTCCACAGGGATTAATGCGGGCATAACAAAAAATAGTCAAGAGAATAAGTAGACAACAATGAAAGGCAGGCGATGGGAGTGGCCAACTAGCCGACTTGCAACGCTGTTGATATATGTCCGTCATTGCGCCTACACAAACAGGAAGGCGGTGATCGGGTAGATGGTCACAAAGTACTCCATCAGGAACACACAGTACCCGCGTGGGTTCAAGTTGCGCGTGGGAGCACTTCACAGCCTACCTTCTTTTCGGGCCACAGTGTGTTGCATAATAAACCGGAGTAAGACAGAGGCGCCAGGAACGGTCAGCTACTTAAGTGACAACTTGAAACAGACGAGACGCACCATCATGGGGGCTTACAGTAGCATGATGGGCCGGCAGTCCGGCGATCAAGCACCGCACCTCCTCATACTTCTAGCTGGAAAGGACGACTGTGTTTTTCTCGTTGGATACAATGCAGAGCACGATAGATGGCACCGTTTAGAGGTGATAGCAAGAGTGATTAGTCAACATGCGATGCCGGCTATTTCTTCGCCAAGCCGTTGGCTATAGTCAAAAACAAAAGGCCTGTTTTGGCATTGTTGGAAGCATAGCACAACCGGCCAAGCGAAACGATGCTACTCATGCACGAAACAGACATAAAAGTGGAATCTATTATATATATCCAGTCGCTCAGACCGTCGCGAAATTGGCTACAGGGGTCCCGGGTACTTTCTCTGTCGCTCTGTCGAAACCTATCACACTGTTGGAGGGCGACATGTCAGAGGAAACTGATGCTGGTGGAGGACTCCTCGGGGCGGCCATGCTGGTGCTTGCGTCCGTTGTATTTTTCGCGCCCCACGGGACTGTGGTATCCGTCCGTGCATCGAGCTGGGTAAATGTGACAATAAAACCTCCCGGTCCGTCGAGCGTCTCGCGGAGGTTATCTCGTGAGTTCAGGCTAGGATAGAATTTTATGGATCAGGAAGGTCTCAAAGGAATAAGAAAGAAGTCGTACATGGACATGAATGCGCAGAGGGAGAGTCGAATCGCGATGAAGAGGCACGGTGCGTATATGAGCGCATCTCGATATTTGGCGAGCTTCGTTCATGGGGTCAATATTTGAAAAGAGGGGGCATAGGGGGTGAAAGTAAACGTACCAAAGTGACGCAAGAAATGGTAAACGCTCTACGGAATAGCACAGTTATTAGAAGACAAATGCCAGTGGATGCCCATCGTGACGCTGGCTCACAAGTGAAGCATGCCACAATTGATAGAATAAATCGCAAGAAGGTTCAATACGTTGTTTGTTCTAGAAGAGAGCCGATGTTAGTGACTATAGAGTGGTGGCCGTGTCCTGGTACGAACGTACTTGCGAACTTGTGTGCGATTACTCAAGAAGGTATAAACCATTCCCACAGTAATTAGGACGTCGCAGAGGACCTTGCAAGATAATGTAGTAATGAAAAGTTCCTGGTGTGAACAGTGATCAGTGGTTGCAGCTCACATCTTCAGACGAGTAGCAAACGTGCCAGAAAGTGATTGCCCGGTTCGTGTATGTGCTTCAGGCTATATCAAACTTGTGAGAAGAAGCACAAGGAAATGAAGGTGTGCAACTACGGCTGACGCTTTTACAGTGTACACTGAAGATGAGGGTGAGGCCTTAGCAAACCACAACCAAAGGAACAGAAGGGGGAGACGCACCAATCCCAATACCTTAAAAACTCGGTTACAAAAAGTGAAAGCTTCGAGGCATGCTGTGGATGAACTCACCAAATTCTGTCAGTGCGACGACGGACTGTCGATGTAAGTGGGTGCCAGCTCCGAATTAAATGGGGGGACGTACGATCGCTGCTGGAAGGTATGGAGAACCCCCGCGCACTGGACTAGAGTAAGTCTCACCAATGGGAAAACACCAGTAAACTCACGACGATAGATCCTATATGCGTAGAAGCTACGTCCTTTTCAGTAAGCGTGCATCGTGAGCTTGACATGAAAACGTACTGCTGTACAGATACTTCAAGAACGACTGGTTACACATGCATAAGAATTGTGGGGAAATTTGGTCGGAATAGGCTAGCGTACTGGCAGATAAAGCTGTCGCCTTCAGAAGTATATTTGTTTTTGTAAATCTCAAGACGAGCTCTGTGTTACGGCAAACGTACGGGCCGACTCCTAGAAAGCCCATAAAAACTTCAACCGTCACAGTACTTCTCGAGATGCTTACCATGTTTTGAATGCGAGGGATTGATAATCCCCAAAATTTGTGATTCCAATATGATAAGTCGTATATATGTTGAATACCAGGTTGGCCGTGTCAACGAGCCTAGTCGAAGATGATGTCACCATCGTGCATTCGAAAGCAATGATTTCGAAATGTTCACATCAAGAAAGCAACCTCAAAGGGCCTCATTAATATCTCAAGCATAGGACATATCATGTGGTGGCACTCACAAATGACTTTAGAGGCCACCGATCCCTCGAACAGTGATTATTATAGTAGGAATAGACTTGCACCCAGGTAATACCATAGATACTGGATAACCGAACACGATGAAGTGTTGCGACATTGTATTACAGACAGTAAGACGTACATAGACGAGAGGACGGTGCCGACGAACAAAGCCCCAAGGGTATTGTCCACAGGGGTTGATGTGGGCATAGCAAATGAAAGTCGAGAGAGAAAATAAGAATCAACAACAACGGAGAAGGAGAAGAGGCGGCCGATGGGAGCGGTCGATTACCCAACCCGCAGCGCTGTTAATGGAGGCCATTGTCATGGTGCCTTCACAAATAGAGAAGCGGTGATGGAATGGTCCTATCAGGAGCGTACGCGTGGGAACGCCTCACGGCCTATGGTGCTTCCGAAATAGCTTCGCTGGCACTGGGGATCATGTTGGCCATGTGGAAATTTGTGCGTGACAACGGCATGGAGTCTGTCTAGCACAGCCTGATCAGATTCAGAGCCACGTCCACGAGGGAAACCATGACGGGTAAGAAATATCTTCCCACGCCAAGTAAAGACATACATTACAACTGTGCCGTTTCACATCCTTAAAGCTGCACCCAAGTCTGGCTTGGGCACATATCCACACCGCAGCTCAGGTTTTTCTGCCCAATAAATACGCTTGCGAATACACCTTGAATAGGTGTAAGGACTCACTGATGATCGCTCTCCGAATCCTCGAACTCTCCAGATCTCAGATCACCCTCCATATATATCCACCGGCGCCATGAGTCCCGAGTACATGTTCCTGCACAAACTTTCATATATATTGAAACCATCTTGTTCGGGTGGGCTGGGCGAGAACGAGAGCTTGGCAGTCGGGTTCGCGCGGGGACGTCTTAGTAGGACATAATGGTGGAACTGCACCCCCCCCCCCGCAGGGAGTGGGGGTACATAAGACGTATGCGCGACGGATAGGATCTCGGCTCGGGGCAGAATAATATCGCGTAGAGTTTGGGCAGGCGGCACATCTAAATGTGATCAAGTCAGTACAGGTAAATGACTTGTCGGCACGCGCATATACCCGCTCGTTCACAAAAAATACGTAGGCCTCGAGTTGCGCAATCTTCTTGAGAAGTCTTTGATCACATAGAAGTCAGCTGTGTGTTGGAACACAGAAAGGATGTCTGAAATAACGTATATATTCTCCATCTAGAAAGGGATTGCACTGGAGAATGGAAAGGCAAAGTGAACTACGAGAAGGCCCAAAGCGCCTTCGTTTCGCCAACGAGATAACGATAAACACGTTCGTTCATATCCACTGTGACAAGAGTCGCGTTAGTCAAGTCTCAGATGAAGCTGAGCAGGAAAACAGACCTATCACCTCTGGTAGATTTACCTCCGTATAACCTCTACATTTCTAGCCACTTTATTACACCTCCCATGCCCTCAGTATATCACTCACACACCACGCTTAGCCGAAGAGCATCCGCTCCCACTTATACTGCAGATGCGTCTGAACGAATATATGCGAGGGCTTGGTCGTACGCAGGGACGATGTCGAGAGCGGTCAATATTCACGACACCTCATGAGACCGATACTTGAGCGAATGGCGGGATATCTGAAGTTCCTGCAACCCTGAGTCCTCCTTCAAGGGGCAAGCGTCGAGACTGGATCAGCGCTATGAGGGGCGGGCGCGTTGGATGAGGTGCAGGTGAAAGACAGCTGATGTACTCGAGAGACCCTCATGGCCTCATTGAGGAACTCGAAGCGCGTGACGCGTCAAACTTACAGCACCACGTGCCGGTGGCGTCCAATATGATCTTGAAAATAAACCTTGAGTCGAGTTCAGCAGGGGTCTTTTGAGGCGTCACGCGTCACGGCTTGTATTCCAACTAGGACGGTGTTCCTGCGGGTGCTCACGTACTCAGTTGCATAGGTTGTTTATCTGGTCACCCTTCTCGACCCGTCGGCGCGCGCATCTCCATTCTCAACTCGACGACCATCGCGCGGCTGTATCACTCTGAGGCGACACTCGTTCCCGACTGACTTGTCTCGGACTCTGATTCAAACCCGACCGGAGCCCAAAATCTCTCGGAGGAGCTGCGCATCGAAGTGTTCATCTCGGCCTCACCCAGTCCGCTGTGAATATTTCGAACATGGACTGGGCCTATGGTGGGGGTACCAGATAAACGTGCAGCTGTTCCAATGTCAGGCGTTCAGCATGAGAGTCACGGCGACGTCGAGTACTCTCTGCAACGCCTGGGCGGCGGAATGGTTTTCCCTGAGTTCTCGTGTTCAGGAAACAATGTCTGCACCGTCACGGCGCCACCTAACTCGAAGTCTCACCACCGGGATTGCACCAACTGTTCATTCTGGATAGTAGGATACCGTCGCACGGCATGTTCGTTCGGATTGGTGACCCGGCATGGCTCGAAAATTGGCCTGCTTTGCCTGGCTCCAATCCTCCCGGTGTCTGATCGACTACATGGAAAACCGCGCGCTCACCATCAGACTCTTCTCTATTTGTTCTTTCTTTATATTTTCTTGGCCAACGCTCGACTCGGGTGCTTCGGGCATAACTCGGAGGGATATACTCTTATTGAATATTGTTACTCGTCTAGGTTGGATCAATTTTTCCCCAAGCTGTACTACAGACTCAATTGGGGCGACTTTGTAGGGGACCGAACAAATTAATTCGGCTGAATCCAAACTCGAAATCTCGCGGTATTTCTCTACTACTCTCATCAACATTCCGGCGTCGTTAATCCTAGAATTCTAGTTCCGAGAAATTCGAGGTGCACGGAACCACGCCAGCACTCACCAGCTGCGATGTCTTTGAAAGGGTGTTCAGTGAGTGTATTATTACTTCACCCCTGCATTCGCGAGACTAGTCTAGCTTGAGCGATGAACACCACCCGATTGAGTGTGGGTGCAACAGAAGTCGACTTGGCCAAGGACTTGGCTGCGCAGCGAGTCGCACGCATGGAGCTCGTGGAGGATGTTATAATTCGTGTCAACAGGTCGATTATGACGAATAGACGATGTGCGATCTTGGTCGCCGAATCCACGGCTTGTGCGTGTAACTGGCGCGGGTACGATTTAGTGACGTTTCCTGTGTAAGAATGCGCCTTTAATCGCGATCCACCTGCGCAGAGACACGACGACTGAGACCCGCATCTGCTGACCTCTGCATGAGCCAATAAATGAAACCGTTAGCTTTCAAAAATGTAGAAAGTATGACGTCAAGCACCGCAACTCGGAGGGCTGATATTGCAGCCGTACCGCTACTTCGATACGATTTCAATTCGGAGCCATCCCCGTCTGTTACTAGCAATACGCGATCGCTTGAACGTTATCGTTAAGCGTCCTGTTGAATATCTCGCCAGTGGCCGAAAGGGGAATTAAAGATTGATTTTGTCTTCCAGCTATGTGCTGAACAGAGTAGACATACGTGGTACAATATGAGATATGGCGCACGCCGATTGTAATAATACTGAGTACGAGTAATCCAGGCCTACCAGAAGGTATGTTTAAGAATGATTGAAAGAATGACTGATCGTACATGACCGCCAGCCGTGATCCATCTCTGTCCCAAGTCATCGATATAGTCAATGAACAAAGCACACTCTCGCAATGGTGGGAGTATTCTCCAAACAGGCAAGCGGGACGACAGTACGAACGCACGAAACGGATCTACGCAGGGAGCCCGAGGTTTGATATGCCTGCTCACTCATATCGCCACGACAGGGGGTACTACTGGATACTTTTCCCTGTCGAAAGCTATCACACTGGCTGAGGACGACATGTCGGAGTAAACTGAATGTGGTGAGAGACCCTTCGGGACAGTGACGTTGATACTCGCTTCCATTGCATCTTGCGTGTCGGACGGAACTATGGTACCCCGGCCCGTGTGTGCCTTGAGTTGTGTGAGCGTGGCAACAACAACGCCATCTTGTCCGTCGAGCGTCTCGCGAAGGTTATCTCGTGAATTCAGGCTGGGATAGAATGTCAGGAAGCAGAAAGGCGTCAAGGAACAACGAACAAAAAAGACGAACATGGCCATGAACCCGCAGAGAGAGAGTCGATACATGATGAAGAGAGACGGTGTGTATATGAGCGTATCTTGATACTTGGCGAGCTTCATCCAGGGAGTCAATATTTGACAAGAAGACACAGGACGTAAAAATGAATAGTACCAAAGCTACAGAAGAGATGGCAAACGCTCTGCAGAATAGCACGATTGTCAGAAAAAGTTCACACCGATCGGCGCACTCGCTCACAAGTGAAGTGTACCGCAATTGATAGAATAAATCGCGAGAAGATTTAACACGTTGTTAGTTCTAGAGTGTGTGTCGGTGTAAACAGAGTAACGATATCTTTGCCATGTTCGGGGACGAACGTACCTCCGAAATTGAGTACGGTTACTCAGAAGGTAATAAACCATTCCAGAAGCAATGAAGGCGTCGCATAAGACCTTGCAAGATAATGCGGCAATGGAAAGCGACTGGTGTGAATAGCAATTAGTGATTGCAGCCTAAATGACCAGACGAGGAGAAAATGTGCCTGAAAGTGAATGACAGGATCGTTGATGTGCTTCAGACTATATAAAGAACCTGTGAGAAAAAACAAGAAACAGAACATGTGCAATTACTGCTGACATTATTACACAGCACGCTGAAGTCGACAATAAGGCCTCAGCGACTCAGAAATAAAGGAATAGAACATACCGACCCGAATACCTTGAAGAGTCGGAAAAATTGAGGCGAAAGGGTCCAAGTATGCGACTAGGGGGGAACTCACCAAGTGATATCAGTGAGACGACGGACTGGTCACGTGAGTGGATGCCAGCTCCGAGTAAATTGGGTAGACGTACGATCGCTGCTGGCAGGAATAGAGAACCCCCGCCCACTTGACCGAAATAAGCCTCACACAGATGAAGAAAAAACAGGAACATACGGTGATAGATCCTATACGCATAGAAGCTACGTCTTTTTCAGTAAGAGTCACCTCGTGGGCCCCGCATGAAAACGTACTGCTGTACCAAAACATCAAGAACAACTGGTTATGGACGCATAAGAATTGGGAATAAAAACAGGTCACAACAGACTAGCGCACTGGCAGATAAAGTTGTCGCCTTTGGAGGGAGATTTGTTTTTGTAAGTTTCAGGATGAGCTCTATGTCACGGCAGACGTACGGGTAGACACCTAGATGCCCCATAAGAATCTCAGCCAGAACTGTACTGTTGGAGGAGCTCACCATGCCGATGGTTTGAATGCGCTGGATGGATCCCCAAAATCTGTGACGCCAATATGATAAGTCGTGTAAACAACGAAAACTAGGTTGGCCGAGTCAACAAGCCTAGCCAGCGATGGTGTCAACATCAGGTAATTGGTAGGGAAGCTTTCGAAAATATATACATCAAAAAAGCGACCTGAAAAAGCTTCAATAAGATCCCGAGCACGACATGCCATGACACGTGGGGCCCTCACAAAGCACTTTAGAGGCCACCGATCCCTTGAGCAGTGACTACTATAGTAGGAATAGACTTGCAACCAGGTAACGCCATACAAACTACATGGCCGATTGGGCTCGATCAGGTGCTGCGACATTGTATTACAGACAGTGATACGCACATAGACGAGAGGATGGCGCCGATGAACAATGCCCCAAGGGTGTTATGCATGGGGATTAATGCGGGCATGGCAGATAAAGGTCAAGAAAGAGAGAACAAGAATCGACGCCAATGGAAGGGGAGAAAAGGTGGACGATGGGAGTGTTCAACGTCTTGACTCGTCGCGCCGTTGATAAAGGCTTCTGTCATGGCGCTTGCACAAGTAGTAGGAAGCGGTGCCAGCGATGATCGATTAGAACGTGGTCGATCGGCACTTCGCACCCTCCGGCCGGTTAGATATTTTTTATAGTACTGTAAAACCCATTTATAGTATTACCGGGATACAGGCCAGGACTAAGACCGGTCGTAGCGCGACCACTACATTTTGTATGAAACATATCACGGTTGGCATGCGCTCGATCTCGTGTCATGTCTTAGTACCATGTAGTGTACTGTATTTTCTGTGAAATTCGGCGTTCTCTGCCAAATGAAATCACTCTTTAATGCCATCTCCCCACCCACGCTCCATTGACCGCCGGCAGACTTCCACATTTACTGTATACCCCGCTGTATACAGCAGGACGCTCATCAATAACAATGGGATCATCCGGTCAGATATTATTAGATTATTAGTAACAGACAGGGCTGGCGTCAAAGTGGGATCGCCTCCGAGTCATCAAGTGGCAGTACAGCTGTCCCAGCTCACCCCCCCCCCTAACACGTCACATGACATCACGTGACTCATCGCACGCACAAACTCGGACCTTAACTTACCATATAACATTTTGGGAAATTAATTACGTAATTAAGTCACGTGACCAGGTGCATGAAAAGTAGTACACAATGTACGCAACGCGATTTGAATCCCCGATTCCCCAAATGGCCCCCACCTCAAATGACGACTTCGCCCCCCTGCCCGAGAGCCAGTGTACCCAATCAAAGTGCAAGGCTGCTCTTCCAGTTGGCTACCAATACAAGACCTGTGAGAAATGCCGAAGCATCAGCAAACTTAGCATGCAAAAGAAGCGGAAACGAGAGAAAGCAGATGAAGGTTCACACCGCCCACCGGCTGTAGCTCCAAGCAGCAATAACCCCATTGAATACATCTATGTCGGAAGCGATACGGAGCCAAGTAAAGTGAGTGGAAACTTATCTGTGTTTTTAAAAGGACTCTTACCCGTCAAATTACCTAGGAAAATATCCCTGTCCAGTTTAAGGACAAGAATGCAATCTTGAAGAAGCTAAAAAGCGTATTCAAATCAACTGAGCAGATTTTCTTTCATGGAAGTTGTGACTTACCCGCAGATCCATTGATTTCCGATAGGGCCCAAGTTCAAGCAACCGCATATGAGATCTGGAAGGCCACTGGCTACCGCTTCACGTAAGAGAACTTCCGAATGCTAAAATAAAAGGAATAACATACCCGAATAGGGTCAAAGACAACCAATCACTGAAAAATGGCCATAAAACGCGACACTGGTGTTGCCAGGATGAACACGGAAAGCAAGTGGCCCAACCGAGTCAGAAGGAAGGAGCAAAACACAGAGACACTGTGGGCATGCACCGCTACAGCTGCAAAAGCAAGTTAAATATATCATGCCGCACAAATCCAAAAAGCGAAGAAAATACACGCACAATTACCATCTGGCTCGAACACCACATGGGGCACACACCATACTATGATGTCGCACTACCCCCCGAAGCTGCAGCACTGATACGAGAAAATATAGAGTGGTCATGCCCAAATGAAATCTCAAAAAAGGTTCAATTCACGTACCCATCAATAACCACTAATCAGGTTCACGCGGCCTGGACAACAATGAGTGAGACACTCTGGAAACGAGGTACACAGCAGTTACCTTCAGTAAGAACCCTTCTAGAAGAGCTCAAAGACGACGCGGCCATCCTTAATCTTCCAGCAATGGAAGGTGTCGAGCAAGTCGCATGGGTGATGACGAAGATAATGATGCCACTTCGCGGAACAATTGTCGAGATTGGAATGGATGCTACCTGTAAGAAACACATCAGCGTCAGATATGGATGCGCTAACAAAAATTAGACAATACGAACTCTAAACACCTCGAGCTGTATACCATCCTCGGAGAGTACGACAATGCTGGTTTCCCACTGTCATATTGTCTCTTGACAATGGCAACCTCAGTAGAAGACCAAAAACGTACCAGGGCACTAGAGGCTTGGGCAACAACCTTGCGCGATGAATATGGTGTGTTCCCGAAGTTTGTCCACACAGACAAAGACATGGCCGAAATTGGTGCAAGTCGACGCGTTTGGCCAGAGGCAAAACACCAACTCTGTTGGTGGCATCAGCGTGAAGCAATCAAAAGGCGACTTAAAGGAAACCTACCCACTTCACCATATAATGGCCATCAGGCTGCACGCGAATACCCATTCATTGACCTCACCTTCAAATCCTACGGCCGCGTGGATCCAAACGACTGTGAAGGAAGTGTTCCCGGGGAGATCCATGAGCGAGATGTACAGAGTGAGAACGCGAACATAGCACTGACCAGTGGAGGCCCTAATTCCATCAAGCTTCGCATTCCCGCCCTAAGCCAAAGCAGCCGAAACCTAGAGGGTAGCCAAGCCATTCAGAACGTGAGCAGTTGCCCTAGATCACCGGAGAACCTTGCTTGTTCGGTTGAGGGTATGGGAGGGAAAGTGGGTGAGCCGACACTTGCCGTCGCTCGCCTGGCCATCCTGGAAAGCCTTGCACATTCGGATGTGGGAAGGTACCAAGGTGAGTTGACACTTGCCGTCGCTCACCCCGAACTGCTGAATAATGTGCGCACCCAGATACAGATGTGGGAGGGAATGCAGGCGTGCTGACACTTGCTGTCACTCACCTAACAGTGCTGGAAAGCCTTGCACGATCGATCTTGAGCATGGGAAGAAACCCTGGTAAGTCGACACTTGTCGTCGTCCGCCCTGAGTTGCTAGAAAGATATGCCCAATCAGACATGGACATGGAGGAGAATTTGAGTGGGCCAATACTTACCGACGCCCGCCTCGCGCTGCTGAACACCGTTGCACACTCAATCACGGGCACAGGAGGAAGCGCGAGTGGACCACTTGCATGTGGTCGCCCCGAATCGCCGGCGGTTCCTGCGCGTTCACTCACGGGTGCGGGAGAAAAGCCAGATGCTGACGCATCTATAAGCAGCCGCTTTGTGTCGTCGGAAATCCCTTTGCGTCGTGCCGCGGGCGTAGGGGATAACGATAACGTGGGTGGGCCCACACTTGCTGGCGGTTGTCCCAGTCCACGGGCTCGCAGTCCTGCTCGGGATGGTGAGGTTCAGGTCGCGGAAACAAAAGAAAAAGAGAACAAGAAACTTACAATCCGAATCCCTGCCGCTTCGATGATTCGTAAAACTGGTCCGATCGTCGAAATTGAGTCAGGCCCTGACGAAGAGACAGCGACCGGACGACGCACCTTTTGCCCGGTTGTCACGGTACGGACTTAGCGACTCATTACACACGACTCATGACCGGTTATGACTACGGTCCGGTATCAGTATATTAGTCATGGACTCTTACATCGTATCAGTCAGCATAGTAGTTCGCATGTGATTGTGACTCATGTATGACTCATTCCTAGGATAGCTGTACTAGGGTTCGAGCTAGTTACGCTATTGGTTACCTACTGTTCCAGCGGCGCTTTAAAGCCCGCGCGTATCTGTATAAATAGTCGACTCGGAAGACCAAGAGTCCCCATCTTGGTCTTCTTCAATCCACCACTTGACTCATCTCCCGCTTGCCTTAGTCTCGGACTAAGTGTGCTTCCACTTGTATCCACCAAGGGATACTCATCTTTCATCTTTCGCTGCAGTGTGCGTCGGTGGACCCCTGTTCAGCTTGCGTTGGGTTGACACGTGATCCCCATTCGCCTTTACTTCGCTAAGTCGATTACGCCTTTCCCAAGTCCAAGTCGGACTGACGCCGGTGGAGCGTAACATTAAGACCAAGATCTTCATCGTGGCGTACTCGACCAGAGACCAGTGGACGTCTTTCCGTCCCTACCACATTGAACGACGAGGAGACCGCAACGTCCCAACAAGATTCCTAGGAGCAGCTCAGTGGAGAGAACGAGGAGAAGACACAGGATACTTCGTAGAATTTAACGGTCCTAACCGTTTCCGACCCGTTGAGTTCAATTTCGAGCACCTTTGTTGGACCGAAGTTACTTGGAACCCCATAGACCATCGCTGGGATATCGTGAGACCAGCAGGAAGAAACTACAATTGCGACGTCGACGCGCGAGAACTTAACAGTCGTGCAGACTACGGTCCTATTGACGGACAAACACGAGAACACACAGACGAAGGAATAAGCAGAGAAGAAACCTCCGAAAGTCAATCACCAAGTAGAGGGACGACGCCAGCGGAAGAAGCCAGTTTAGGAGCAGTTGGCGACCATATTATACGGCAAACTGAGTCCCTCACCATCCACCAACCCGAACCAGAAGTAATTCACATTCACAGCCCAGCAGTCGCCATGGCAACTGCCACCATTACGCAAGAAGAGCTGCAGCTTACAACGGAAGCAAGGGATCAAATAGCCCTGGAAGAACAAAGACGTATCACCGAAGAATCACGAGCTAATCTGGCACCTATCAACCCATATACTGGTCATCGAATGACCGACGACGATGTAGCAATCCACCGAGCAATCGGACCCGATGTTGCCGACCCTCCCAGTGGAGGAGGTGGACCTCCTAATGACCTACCAAGAGGAGGAGGAGGACCTCCATCTCGGGGGCCCGGATTTGGAGGATTTCCTGGAGGATTCCCAGGCGGACCACCAGGAGGAGGACCTCCGGGAGGAGGGTTGCCAGGTGTAGGTCCCATCGTTCCCCCTCCAAGTAACAAATTGGCTGGTGAAGCACCCACAGTGTTCGACGGGGAACGCGCAAAAGTTGAAGCATTCCTCACACAATGGCATGTCTACTGGGGCATGAATGCCGACGAAGGCATCATGGCGACTCCATATCGACGCGCCCTACTTTTCCTTTCATATATCAAGGGCGTTAACGTTAGCGAATGGGTATTGGCCATGCTCACCTGGCTCAACGGCCAGATACAAGCTGGGATACCCCGTACTAGTGAAGGACTATGGAACGAAATCACGCGCAGTTTTATGCAGCGATTCCGCAACACCATGGAACAAGAACAAGCGCAGTACGAACTCAAAAAGGGAGTAAAAATGATCGGGGGTAATCTAGATGAGTACTGCACTCAATTCGAACAGTTAATACGCCGCGCTCAATACAGGCTCGACGATCCGCAAACGCTTGATCTATTTGCGAGCGGATTACCAAAAGACCTATATGAAAAGGTCTATACCCTCGACAACCCTCGCAACTACCGCGAGTGGAAAGAAGCAGCCACTACTCGTCAACAGCAATACTTACACCTCAAAGCAGTGTTGAACAAGGGGGTTCCCCCTGGACAAGGACAAGGGAGGCAACGACAACAACGACAGTGGCAGGGGCCACCAAGGAGTTCATGGCAACCCAGAAATTTACGAGACCCAAACGCCATGGACACCTCTGCCGATCGAATTCGAGGGCGACTCGCAGGAGCGGAAGATATACTCGCTCCGCGTCCCCCATACCGACCGAGGGGAGGATTCCTCCAAAGAGGGGGGGGGCGTAACAATCCAAGGCCAGTCATTTGTTACAATTGTAGGAAGGACGGACACATGGCCCGCGATTGTAGACAACCAAAAGGAGAATACCCGCCTCAAGCATCGACCAGTCGGTATGTCGATACCGACTATTATCAACAAGAACCAGAGGTCGCTACCAGGGCGGTTCAAGAAGCACCCCCTCAACAGCGCGCCAGTGACTGGCTTAACGGAGTAGCAGGAGAATCAGACGAAGTGAAGGACATTATCCTCCAACAGTTGTGGAAAAAGGAGGGTTTTCAGGACGCCTGAACCCATCGGCCTGGGTGAGGGCAGTCAATTGTAACAGTGTAATCATGACTCGCTATCGTTCTATGAGAGTTCCAGTATCGATTCGCACCAGTTACGCAATGGCCGACATACGAGCACTAGTCGACTCCGGAGCAACCCACTGCTTCATGAAGCCTTCTTTCGCAAAAAGAATGGGACTCGGGACTAAAACACTCGACATCCCAAAAAAAATATGGAACATCGACAACACAGAAAATAAATCGGGGCGTATCACTCATTATACTGACGTCGATGTCCAAACTAAAGGCATTCATAAGGAAATTCGTTTTCTTATTACGGACATTGGAAACGAAGACATCGTATTAGGATACCCCTGGCTCGCTATCTATGACCCACATATCAAATGGTCGCAAGCGGCTATTCACGAAGACATGCTCCCTATCATTATTCGATCTATCAACCCCTACGTCAAAACCACACCAATAATGGCCGCGACCATCGTCCAAAATGACGACTATGAAGTTGTACACTCTTGTGTTATCACGGACGAACAGCGACAACAATTTGAAGAAGGATGTCGGATCAGAGCCACCGCCACCGACCTCGCTATTGCTGCCCAGCAATATACTACTAAAGCTGAGTTACCTCCTGAGTACCGCGAATTTGAACGCCTCTTCAGCGAAGAAGCGTCCGACAGGTTTCCACCCAGCAGACCTTGGGATCATGCCATCGAATTCAAACCAGGGACGGCTGACGCCATCGATTGCAAAATATACCCTATGACTCAGGAAGAAGACAAGAAATTGCGTGAATGGATCGACGAACAGCTGAAAAAGGGGTATATACGACCTTCTAAATCCCCATACGCATCGTCCTTCTTTTTTATCAAAAAAAAGGATGGCAAGCTGCGGCCTGTCCAGGATTACCGAAAAATCAACGCAGTCACTATTCGCAACCAATATCCACTCCCCCTCATCTCCGACCTTATTACCGATCTCAGCAATGCCCACATCTACACCAAGCTCGACGTTAGATGGGGGTATAACAACGTACGTATCAAAGAGGGAGACGAAGAAAAAGCGGCGTTCAAAACACGATACGGGCTATTTGAACCAACGGTGATGTTTTTCGGCTTGACCAACTCCCCGGCAACGTTCCAGACTATGATGAACTTCATCTTCAGGGACACTATCGCAAAGCATGAAGCGCGTGGCACAACTATTCGTGTTTATATGGACGATATCGGCATCGCTACGGGGCTTAATCACTCCTTACCGGATCACATCGACGCAGTTAAAGACGTTCTCCGCGTGTCCGCGGAGCATGACTTGTATTACAAACTCGAGAAATGTCTTTTCCACTCTCCGCGCATGGATTACCTGGGGGTAATCCTTGAAAAGGGGGTGACGCGCATGGATCCCGTCAAAATTTCGGGCATCAAAGACTGGCCCACGCCAACCAAAGTTAAGGACGTCCGCTCTTTTCTGGGTTTTTGCAATTTTTACCGACCCTTCATACGAGGATTCGCAACCAAAGCACGACCTCTTAACAAACTTACCCGAAAAGACGCTGAGTGGCATTGGGGAACTGAGGAAGAAAAAGCGTTCCAAGACCTCAAAACCCTTGTCACTAGTGAACCTGTCCTCGCACACCCGGACCTCACCCAACAATTCGAACTAGAGGTCGACGCATCAGGATTTGCGACTGGAGCCGTTCTCCTACAACGCAAAACAGATGGTAAACGACATCCCATCGGCTACTACTCATCTACTCTCAATGAAGCCGAACGAAACTACGACATCTATGACCTCGAACTTTTAGCAATCGTCAAAGCCTTTCGCCACTGGAGACCCCTCCTGGCGGGTTCTCCCCATAAAATTAAAGTATTCTCCGACCACCTCAATCTACAATATTGGAAATCACCTCAGAAGATTAGTAGACGGGTGGCTAGGGAAGTACTCGAACTCTCGGAATACGACTTTGAGATTCATCATATTAAGGGGACTTCCAATGGACGCGCCGACGCATTGTCACGAAGACCCGACTACGATCAAGGAGAAAACGATAATGAAGGGGTAACCGTATTACCAGAAAGTGTCTTCGCACGCGCCACTACATTGGAAGAACCGCGACATCCACACTGGAGACCCGAGATCTTGCCGGTCGAAATGACTCCGGAACATCCAATTTACGAGCAAGATACAGCTAAGTTGAAGCCTTGGGTCGATGCTCACAAACTAAAAGATATTGAAGGGACGTGGTACAAAGATGGACGACGAGTAGTCACCGGCGGCATCCATGACAAACGCACCATCATCGCTGCCCACCACGATTCTCCTGTCTATGGTCATCCCGGCATTAAACGAACTCTCCAGCTCACTGAGCGGCACTACTGGTGGCCGCAGATGAAAAGCGATGTCACGGATTACGTCAAAGGCTGCGCAGAATGCCAGCGGCACAAAGTCAACCTCCGCCCCATTAGGGCGCCCTTACAGCCTATTTACCCAAAACCGGAAGCTCTGCCATTTGAGACTATTGCAGTGGACTTTATTACCAAACTCCCCATCTCTCGAGGGTACGACTCCATTCTAACGATAACAGATCACGATTGTACCAAAGCTGCCGTTTTCATCCCCTGCAACGAAGAAATCACGGCTGAAGGGACGGCTGCTCTGTATGTTTCTCATGTCTTCCCACGATTCGGACTCCCCTCGCGCGTTATCAGTGACCGAGATCCCCGCTTCGCATCCAAGTTTATGCGAGAGATATGCAAAATCCTTGGCATCAGCCAAAATATCTCAACCGCTTATCACCCCAGAACCGACGGTCAATCAGAACGGACGAACCAATGGCTGGAACAATACCTCCGCTTCTGGGTAAATGAGCGGCAAGACGACTGGGTCCGCTATCTGCCTATGGCGGAATTCACGCATAACAACTGGCCTAACGAAACCACACGGGAGTCCCCCTTCTTCCTCTTGTCAGGGTTCAATCCTCGCGCTGATTGGACCGATAGGCCTTCCCCTATCCCACAAGTGTCCCTGAGACTAGACCAATTCAAACAGGCACGACAACGCGCCTTTTCTTGCATGCTCCGGGCGCAAAAGTCATGGGTCAAGCACAAAGATACGCCCAGGTTTAAAGAAGGGGACCTCGTATGGCTAGAAGGACGCCACTTACGTACTCATCAACCAACCGCAAAACTAGCCGCAAAGCGCCATGGACCATTTAAGGTCATCCAGGTGATGTCCCCTGTCAATTATCGCCTCGAACTTCCCACGCAGTGGAGCATCCACGATGTTTTCCACATAGATCTTCTCACACCTTATCGTGAGACACCCACGCACGGACCAAATTATCAGCGCCCACCACCCGATTTGGTCGATAACGAAGAAGAATACGAGGTCGAGAAGATTCTAGACTCTCGGCGGTTCGGCAGAAGACGTCGGCTCCAATACCTTGTCAAATGGAAGGGCTATCCAGACTCAGACAATCAATGGATAGACAAGGATGACGTATTCGCCGATGAAGCCGTTCGGGACTTCAAACATTCAAACCCCGACAGAGAAACGCATATAAGGATGGCATTCTGTCATGATAAGTCCCCATCTCCCATTCACTTCATGTCCTCTACTCGATGCAATGACCAGCTCGCACTCCTCTCTACCCTTGTCAACGACTCCTCCGCCACGCTTGTTAACCCCGACACCACCGACAACACCGCAACCACTGGAGTTGCAGTTGGAGGCCGTACCCCCATGCAGCATGAGGAAGACGGCCCTATCACTAGTGAAGAACTGCACCAGACACTGCAACGATTCCCTATGCCCGTACAGGGAACTCTCGACGACGATCCAGCAACAACTCAACCAGCACCTCCGCAACCAATGTACGCCCTCACGAACCCCGATACCGGTGAGCCCGAAGTCTTCCTCACCGAAGACGAGCTCTTTCGGCTTCAAGCAGCTGTCCCGCGCGGTGAAACCGCCCAACGCCATGGAGAAGTACGAACAAGAATGGAAGGAGACGGCGGCGCGGTGGCAGCGGGAGCAACTGCATATCGCCGCCTGCCGACGACGGATGATGAAGGAGCGGAGGGAGTACTGGACGAAGATGAGGATGAGGACGAACTTAGAGACCATTACCCCATCAGGCACGCATTCCTTAACCATGAATTCTACGCTGAAGATCCAGCCGCCACTCCCTACCTCGTCGATGCAGCGGGGGGGCCTCTACACAGAGGACGAGTCGCCGTGGCACAAGCGGCTCGTTATACACCAATGGGCGAACGAGACCCAGCAACCAGGGTCATCGTCCCTGAAGGGTTCCGGGTCAATCGAGGACCCGATTACATTCCGTTCCCGATCAAACTCCCCAACGGACCAACGGTACAAGCCTCCCACGTACAGGTTATCCGAGGAGGAGACCCCTTCGTACTCGGATTAGCTCCAGGGTCGGGTTTCCTTTATGGTAAACCCCTTTATGCCACGCCTCACCTCCCCAAAAACAACCGCGCCTTCATCCCGCATGAGGAGTATTTCATGCTCCGCGACCGACACCCCACAGATTTGTTACTCATGCGCATTGGGGACGTCACCCTCACGCAAGAATTGCGCCGATTCCGGCAGTTTGCCTTTGCCGAGGACCAGCTGGAGAAGCGCATTCGGCAATTGCAGATGGAGAGGGAGATGGTAACGGCGGACAAAAAGGACAGTCTTTATCGCCTGGAGCGTGCTAACATATTGGCAAGGATGGAAGATGAAGCAGAACGGATGAGGCAGGAATCGGTGGCGGATTAGTGAGGTGGGCCTCACTCCTGAAAAGGGGGTGATGTCACGGTACGGACTTAGCGACTCATTACACACGACTCATGACCGGTTATGACTACGGTCCGGTATCAGTATATTAGTCATGGACTCTTACATCGTATCAGTCAGCATAGTAGTTCGCATGTGATTGTGACTCATGTATGACTCATTCCTAGGATAGCTGTACTAGGGTTCGAGCTAGTTACGCTATTGGTTACCTACTGTTCCAGCGGCGCTTTAAAGCCCGCGCGTATCTGTATAAATAGTCGACTCGGAAGACCAAGAGTCCCCATCTTGGTCTTCTTCAATCCACCACTTGACTCATCTCCCGCTTGCCTTAGTCTCGGACTAAGTGTGCTTCCACTTGTATCCACCAAGGGATACTCATCTTTCATCTTTCGCTGCAGTGTGCGTCGGTGGACCCCTGTTCAGCTTGCGTTGGGTTGACACGTGATCCCCATTCGCCTTTACTTCGCTAAGTCGATTACGCCTTTCCCAAGTCCAAGTCGGACTGACGCCGGTGGAGCGTAACACCGGTCGAACAACGCGCGGCCATCGTCGATATGATGGAGTGCCATTTCTGTGCGCACCCGCTTATCCCGGGGTATTCGGCTCCGACCCCCAAGGGGATTAAGGTGTGGGCTGTGAAGCAAACATATCAGTTCTGTGTTTTCCACAACTTGCCGAACTTATGGGCCTACCTGTGGGAGAACTGGTATCGGCGTGGGAGGTGGGAGCTGTGGGCACGGAGCGCAGACCCAAGGGAGATACCACGCCTAAAAACGACGATGTTTGTCGAGGCACAGTGAGTAATGAGTCTCTATTTGATAGCAAGAATGAGTTACTCACCTTCCAAATCTTGTGTAGTTGGCGGCGCGTGAAGGAAGACTATCTCAGCCATTTCAGTCTGCCCCGCCTCGACTTACTCGCGTGGGTCTTGCTTACGAAACTCGCGCCGACATACTACCGAAAAATCGAAGTAGTATTCAACGACATCAGTCGCTTTCGTGAACTGCCTAAGTGGAGAAAGGACTTCAAGGCTGAGTGGAAAAAAGCCATGAGAACACCAATTACAATACCATTAAACGAGAAATACCGACCGGACGTCAAACGATTTGTTTGCACCTGCCCGCGCTTCGTCGTGAGTCGATTCCTGATATGCAAGCATTTAGTTCAGCAATTCCACCCGGTCGACCCTCGGTTTTTCCTCGAAGTAACACGAAACCGGACCTCACCTTTTTGGTCCCATCCCTCCCTCAAGCCCCTTCCAACGGCCGCAGCGAGAATCGAGGAAGATCGTCCAACGACCGCTGATGGTGATGGTGACGATAAGGTATATACTCGACTGAACACAGCTGGAAACGAAATGGACGACTCGGGTCCTCAGTCCGACGACGACGACGACGACGCGCTGATCGATACTGGAGGCAACGTTGAGAAACAAAAGGTCAAAGAAGAAATGGAAAATTACATACACATCATCCGAGATTTCTGCGACGGCCTCGAATACCAAGTCAAGTTTCAAGACCACCGGTTTTTGAGGACGTTGGAAAGGGAGGGTGCCGGGTTCCTCAAGCTCGCGCAAAACTGTCTTAGTCGGGAAAGACGTTTGAATTCGAGTCGGGTTGCCTCCCCGTTGACATGGGAAAGGTCAACTGCGAACGCACTATTTTATCGATCACGTCCATGCCGTGATCGCGACACCTGATACAACACATGGCTCATTTTTTAAGTAATACAGTATACTTCCTTACGTGCCGGATGTTCTCCGACATGTTTTTAGTCATAAATATACCCTCGGCTGAAATTACTTGACTCATAATATGGCACACGGTGAACAGCACGTAAATTACTTGTACGGAATGAGACAAGCATGGACACCATGCGACAAGACCTGCTCCCCATGAATGAACAATAGTACGCTAAGTCCCACGAGCCCACAAAGAAAAGATGATAATGGAATAAACAATAGTACGCCAAGTCCTATGAACTCTCGAATAAAGTAAAGGAATATAATTAAAAAGTACGTGATTGCCAGACAGTGTCACGTACACAAATTGACCGTGAGTGGTCTTTGGTTTGAAGGGGAGTTGAGCGAGCGCAAGCGACGAAAGTTACTGGAAAAAGGGGAAGAGATAATTAGTAAGTACGTGATTACCAGGCAGCGTGTCACGTACGCAAATTGACCATGAGCGGTCTTTGGTTTGAAGGGGAGTCCAGCGAACGACGAAAGAGACTAGAAAAGAAAAAGAAAGAGATAATTAAAGAGTACGTGATTACCAGGCAGCGTGTCACGTACGCAAATTGACCACGAGCGGTCTTTGGTTTGAAGGGGAGTCCAGCGATCGATGAAAAAGACTAGAAAAGAAAAAGAAAGAGATAATTAAAGAGTACGTGATTACCAGGCAGCGTATCACATATGTAAAATGACCATGAGCGGTCTCTGGTTCCAAGGGGAATCGAACGAGCGACGAAAGAGACTGGAAAGAAAAGAAAAGAGATGATTAAAAAGTATGTGATTGCCAGGCAGCGTGTCACGTACGCAAACTGACCGTGAGCGGCCTTTGGACTGAGAAGGAGAACGGCCGAGGAGGTGACAGCACCGGGAGGGGTTTGAGATAGACAATGCCGGCGAGGTATCGACTATCGAGGGGCGAGGAAGGGCATATGATCGGCGGGCTGAGAACGACAGGAGCGTCACTCAGAAGAGGGACACGAAGGGACTTACTAAGATCCGCACCGGGTGAGAATATTGCAGCGGTAGCCCGTGGGAGAACAACGGTGGGGTGTGGACCTGGGCCAGCGACAGTGCAGCGGCAGCGGTAAGTCGTGAGAGAACAACGGTGGGGTATGGACCTGGGCCAGCGACAGCGGTAAGTCGTGAGAGAACAACGGTGGGGTATGGACCTGGGCCAGCGACAGCGGTAAGTCATGAGAGAACAACGGTGGGGTATGGACCTGGGCCAGCGACAGCGGTAAGTCGTGAGAGAACAACGGTGGGGTATGGACCTGGGCCAGCGAAGTCGTGGTGAACGCGACAGTGCAGCGGCAGCGATAAGTCGTGAGAGAACAACGGTGGGGTATGGACCTGGGCCAGCGAAGTCGTGGTGAACGCGACAGTGCAGCGGCAGCGATAAGTCGTGAGAGAACAACGGTGGGGTATGGACCTGGGCCAGCGACAGTGCAGCGGCAGCGGTAAGTCGTGAGAGAACAATGGTGGGATATGGACCTGGGCCAGCGAAGTCATAATGAACGTGGCTCGTCGACGTGCGTTGGAAGAATACAAGACGTAGTCAGAAACCGAAACCAGGGCAGTGATCTTACTCACCTGCTGCTTCTCTCTCTCCGCTTCTCGGCCTTGTCACTACTCTACTTTAATCACCACAGAAGTGTTGAGGGAGTGGAAGGGCGGTGGGGGTCGGTGAGAGGCAAGAAAGCGAGGCAGCAGCAAGGCGAGTGCGTGTGGCGAACATGAAGGGGCCAGGCTCCATAATTATCTATCGACTTAGCATTTCGCCGCGCTGCGGCCCGGCCCGATACAAACTCACCCCACTGCATTGCTTTCCAAAAAAAAAGAAACCAAAAAATTCAATTCAAAAAGCGCACAAGGACACCTTAATCAATTAATCAGGCCAAGTGGCTGGCTCTCGGGCAGGGGGGCAAAGTCGTCATTTGAGGTGGGGGGCATTTGGGGAATCGGGGATCTAAATTGCATCGCGTACATTGTGTAACTTTTCGTGTACCTGGTCACGTGACTTAATTACGTAATTAATTTCCCAAAATGTTATATGGTAAGTTAAGGTCCGAGTTTGTGCGCGCGATGAGTCACGTGATGTCATGTGACGTGTTAGGGGGGGGGGTGAGTTAGGACTGCTTGGCAGTACAGCCTTCTGACTCGGAGCTGAGGTGCTTAACTCTGTTACCGTTATGCTTTTGAACTTTCTGGAAGACTGGTCCCACAAGGTGATTCATTGGGGATCTGGCACCGGCAGACGCGGGTCTTAGTCATTGCATCTCACTGTCTCTGCGAAGGGATGCGATTGAAGTTCTTACACTGGAAGCGAACCAGATCGCCTCTTTCTCCGTCATGCGCACGAACCACGGGCCCAGCGACCACGATTGCGAGTCATTCCCGGAGGGCAATGACAGAAGACAGTGGGGACATTATACATAAGATCTCCCCCCTATGTGAACGTATTTTCCACGGCAAGTCGCACCGATTCCCGGTCCCGGTACATGACAAAGTGGGAAGTGTCACGTGGTGGGGATTCGCTTCGAGTTTCCGAGGGAGTGCGAGTCATTCACTCGAGTGCGTCATCTATCCCTTCTACTGTACATACAGCTTCTTCGACCCCGTCCAACGCGTCCTCCCCTAATGACATTAATCCGCTCTCAACGGCTGCCTCTCGACTAGGGTCATAGGAACCCAAAATGTCCTACCATTCGTTATAGAATGGAAGTTGACGCGTGTCGGCTGACATAGAAAAAGGAGTAACTTAGTATCTACTAGAGGTCCCGTTTTTCAATGAATGGGGGGAAAGGGACAAGCTACACGTGCTGGAGGTTATGGGGCAGGTAAATGGCTGCGAATGAGATGGGTCTGTGTTCCTACTCTACTTCAAATGGGGCTCGACTGACGCGACTCTTGGTCATAGCGGATATGGCCCAGAGGGTTCCCCACTACTTCGTTGGCGAAACGAAGGTGCTTTGGACGTTCACAGATGTTGCCCTCCCTTCCGCCCCCCTTGTGCGTTATCCCGCCTTTTAAAACGAACTTTTGGATGCAGCGTCTTCACCAGCGTCATTTCAGACGTTCTTCCTTCTCTAACCCATAGTCGACTTGCATGTTGTCTTTCCGGCTGTGGCGCTAGAGAAGGTCCTCCTTTGTGCAAAAGCAAAGAGGATGTCCGCAGTGAGTCGACACCTGCGTTTTCCTTGCGGACAAGCAGGTATATGCGTGCCAAGGCTACGGACCCGCCGCCCACACAAGCCCAACGCAGCCATTTCCACCCTGAGCCTGTGCCGACTGTCACGATCTGAATCGCCCGCAGACATTCTGGAAGGGAACCAATATATCTTCATTAATCGCAGTGCGTTTGTCCATTTTTCGTTCTCGCCAAGTGGGCGTCAAGACGATGAAATGTGGTCAACAGGCACAACTTTAGTGTCTGCGATATCTGCTGGCCTGCTCCTTTCCGTTGTAAGGACCAGCCTCGGTCTGTGCTCGAAACTACACCCATCGACCCTATATTCGCACCATTCCACGTCAACGCCAATACTACATCAACGAATCCCATGGCGAACGTCAACGTGCCTCACGTTGCAGAATACATTAGAAATTTGACGACTGCTTGTGTATATAAGACCCCAAGCCTTACCTTGCGGACGGTAGCAACTTTCCCCTCTGCTTTCTCTCCCTCTCTGTTTGCGAGCTTGGGCGTTCCGTACTGTCGGCTACCTTGTCCTTCTAATCTCGGATTCTGTCTACGTCTTCCTCTAAGGACAGCTATCGATTACCTCGCAGCTACTATTTACACCGTCACACCTCGACTGACTGATAACCGCCTTCGGTTTCTGCCTCGGTTCGGACTAGTTTTGATTCGTATTACCTACTAGTGAGGCTACTACTATGACTGTTGACCTTACTTCCTAATCTTTACTACGTTTCTTTGACGTTTCTGCCAGTGTACGACGCGTTCATAAATGCGACTGATACCTTACTATTATCTTTACGGGACTCGTTAAGTAACTCGTATTTACAATTCCTAATGAGGTCTGAACAAAAGCGGGCTCTAGTAAAATTGTATGCCTTATTCCTGGCGCCTTCCACAAAGCATATTTTGGCATCGTTGGAAGTATAGCCCAACTAACTGGTGTAAAGGTCGGGCGATAGAAGTGATCCGGCTAAGTGGGTCGGTCAGGTGATGGATTCCGAAAGGCCGGTTCAGTTGGCGACGAGAAAAGCGCGAAGTCGATGAGGCAGAAGACGAGCGAAGATGGACAAGGCGAAGGGAACTTCGCTTTGAAGAGGATTCAAAGGCACACGAGAGGATTGAAAGGGAGAACATTTCGAGTGCATGAAAGCGCGTTTTTTATACATTTTAGCTACGTTTTTAGAGATAATAGAAGTGAAGTAAAGTAAAGTAAAGAGAAACAAAGACGCACGGGCCATGTAAGGCGTGAAACAGGAGTCGGATAAATATAAAAGAGAGAGCGAGAATGGAGGGAAAAGGGGCAAACGACCCCTATGAGTCTGGAAACGTTTGAGGCAAAATGTTGACGGAAATAATAGATCTTGAACCGCCGCGCATCATCGCGGCGGTGTTGTTTTGATGGGGGTTCGAGTCGGCCGGGTCGAGCGTGCCGAAATACAACACTAACCAGGGGAAACGATGGTACGCGTGCACGAACTGGATCTACGCATGGGTCCTTACGGTTTGGGAATATCCACTCGTTCATACCGTCACGACCTCGGCTATAGGGGGTGCTGGGTACCTTCCACTGTCAAGAGCTATCACACTGTCAGAGAACGACGTGTCGGAGGAAACCGAAGCTGGTTGGGGGCGCTTCGGGACAGTCGCATCGGTGTTTGCTTCCGCAGTATCTTGCGCGCCCCACGGGACCGTAGTAGCCGTGCGTACTTTGAGCTGGGTGAATGTGACAACGCCCTTCGGTCCGTCGAGCATCTCGCGGAGGTTATCTCGTGAGTTCAGGCTGAGACAGAATGCCAGGAATTAGGAAGGTCGCAAAGAGTGACAAACGAAGACGCACATGGACATGAATGCGCAGAGAGAGAGTCGAATCGTGATGAAGAGGGAGGGCGCAAATATGTACGTGTTTTGATACTTGGCGAGCTTAGTTCAGGGAGTCAGCATTTGACAAGAGGGCACAAGGGTAAAAGTGAACAATACTAAAGTGACGCAAGAGACAGCAAACACTCTGCAGAATAGCGAAATTGTCAGACAAGGAGTGACTGCCCACCAGCGTGCTGGCTCACAAGTTAAGTGTGCCGCAGTTGATAGCATAAATCGCGAGAAGGTTCAATACGTTGTTTGTTCTAGTGAGAGAGCCGGTATAAACAGAGCAATCGCGCTTTCGCAATGTTAAGGCGCGAACATACCTCCGAGCTCGAGTGTGGCCACTCAAGAGGTAATAAACCATTCCAACAGTAATTAAGACGTCACAGAGGACCTTGCAAGATAATCCAGCAATGAAAAAACCCTGGTATGAACGGCAGTTAGAGATTGCAGCCCACATCATCGGACGAGTAAACGTGCGTGAAAGTGATTGCCCGGTGCGTGTATGTGCTTCAAGCTACATGCGGAACCTGTAAGAATAACCCAGGAAATGACGACGACGACTGACACTCGTGCATTGTACACTGAGGATGAGGATGGCCTTAGCGAACCACAACCAAAGGAATAGAAGGGAGAAACATATACCAATCCCCTTGCTAATCCCAATACCTTACAACAGTCAGTTGAAAATAAGTCTCGAGGCATGCAACTGCGGAGGAACTCACCGAATGACGTCAGCGAAATGATAGACTGTTCATGTGAGTGGGTGGCAGCTCCGAACAAATTTTAGACGTACGATCGTCAATGGCAGGTATAGAGAACCTCGGCCCACTGGACTTACATGAGTCCCACACAGATATAAAACACCAATAAACTCACGACGGTAGATCCTATACGCGTAGAAGCTACGTCCGTTTGAGCAAGAGTTGCACCATAAGCCCTCCATGAAATGCGTACTTCTGCACAGAAACTTCAAGACAAACTGGTTACAAACGCATAAGAATCGTGGAAAAATATTGGTCGCAAGAAACTAGCTCACCAGCAGATAAGGCTGTTGCCTTCAGAATGATATTTGTTTCTGTAAGTCTCAGGACGACCTCCATGTCACGGCAGACGTACCGGTTGACTCCTAGAAGCCCTATAAGAACCTCGACAAGCACAGTACTTTTCGAGAGGCTTACCATGATACAAATGCGTTGGACTGATAATCCCCAAAATTCGTGACACTAAATTGATAAGTGGTACAAGTAACGAAAACTAGGTTAGCCGAGTCAATGAGCCTAGTTGAGGAGGATGTCACTATCGTGCATTCAATAGCGGAGCTTCGAAAATGCATACATTAAAAAAGCGACCTGTGAAAGCTTCATTGAGTTCCCGAGCACAGGAAATTGCACATTGGGGCACTTACGAAGGTCTTTAGAGGCCACCGATCCCTCGAGCAGTGGCTATTATAGTAGGAATAGACTTGCAACCAGGTAACACCATATAAGCTTGATGACCGATCGGGCTCGATCAGGTCCTGCGGCATTATGTTACAGACAGTGAGACGCACATAGACGAAAGGACGGCGCCGATGAACAATGCCCCAAGGGTATTGTCCACAGGGATTAATGCAGGCATAGGAGATGGTCGAGAAGGAGAGAATAAGATTGATGACAACGGAAGAGGAAAAACGGCGGGCGATGAGAGCTGTCTTCCATTCGCGTCGCAACGCTCTTAATAAGGCACCTGTCATGACGCCTGCACAAATAGGAAGGTGGTATTGGGGTGACCCCATCAAGGGCGGCGCACAAATGGGGCACTACGGCCATTTCCAGTGATTTTCCACTAGTTCTGAGGGTCATGTCGATTCATGTGGCGTAAAAGTGGGCCTGGAGGCCGTCCAGTATGGCCATTAATCAGAGCCACGTACGGTAAATCGTGAAGAAAAGATCTTCACACGCACGTAAATTCCAAGAGTGGCGCCGCAACTACTATGCGTAACGTTTCACCTTCTTTAATGCCGCATGCAATGTCCGACTGGTGCGGATATCCACACCATAGATTAGGATTTTCTACACAACACATCAGCTTGCGAACGCCCTTACGAATAGGTGCAATGACCCACTGACGACCTCTACGACCTTTCTCCAGATCCTCGAACTCTCCAGACCAGATCCCAGACAGCTATCCACATAAATGTGTCAGTTCCGGGCGTGTTCCTGCAGAAACTCTCGTAAGCCGAAACCATCACGCCCCTCGAGTGGGTCGGGAGAGGTTGGTGATCAGGTCCGCGTGAGGAAGAAGTAGTGGGACAGGACGCTGGTATGGTGTCTCCCGCGTCGGGTGCAAAGGCACATAAGGCGTATGCGCAACGGGAGGGAGAGAGCCAATGAATGTCGTAGACTCGGAGAGGCTAAAATTCGGCCTATTGAAAACATCACATCATGTTGTCTTCGCATGATGAGAACGAAATGAATAAATACAACACAACCAATGAAGGTATGTCCTGAATGACTGGTTCTCCTGGTCCGGAACGACTCAAGGAACGACTGCGGGCGATTCGGACTGTGCCGGTGCTGACCAAGTGATAGAGAGCGTACCTAGGTCGACCATAAGTAAAGTATAGAATCTCAGCTCAGGATGGAATAGAATCGCGTACAACTTGGGCGGGCGGCATGTCAAAACATGGTCAAGTCAGTACAGGTGAATTGACCATCTCAGCACACGCATATACCCATTTCTTCACGAAGACGCAGTCCTCAACTAGCTTCCTCTTCCTCTTTACTCTTGCGCTCAGACATTCTTCAGTGGGGTCTCCGGAAAGATAACATTCAAGTCAAATGTAGGCCGGAAAGACGGGCATCTGATGAAGACGCTCCATCTGAAAACTTGATTTAAATGGGATATTGCACTGGGAAAACGGAGGGGTAAATCAACATACGAGAAGGGCCAAAGCGTCTTCGTTTCGTGACTTTTGCCAACGAGGTCTCGATAAACCCTCTAGCCCATATCCGCTGGACTGCAGTGACTAAGAGTCGCGTCAGCCAAGCCGCAGTCCAAGCTGGGTAGGAAAACAGACCCATTCGCAGCCTTCCACCTCACCTCTGGTAGATTTAATCGCCTCATAACTTTCAGCACAGCTATTTTGCGTCTTCTATACCCTCAGTAGGTACCTCTCTCTCCATGCTTAGCCGAAGCGCGTCAGCTTCCACTTGTACTGCAAGACCGTCCGAATGAAAGTAGGCGAGGGCTTGGTCACACGCAGGGACGACGCTAGGCGTAACGGGTGGATACGATGCCGCTCGAGAGCAGTGCTTGGGCGATTGGCGGGAATTTTGTGTTCCCTAAGACCCTGAGCCCTACATCAGCATTGAGACAGGATCAGTGAATTTATGGTCAGAGGCATTGGACGGGGGTTGAAGAAGCTGCATGTGTGGCTTGAGGGATAGATGACGCAGTCGAGAGATTCCCAACTTGCGAGTGACCCTCACCGGAGAAGTCGAAGCGCGGAGCCGAACCTGTCCTCACCACGTGACTACATCCCAGCGCGATGAAATTTAGTTCGAATGACCGCCGAATAGCATGTGCTATGGAGACTTGATTCGAGGTAAGATTCGAGGTGCACGAAACTACACCGGCACGCACCAGTTGCGATAAAATTCAGGGACTTACCTCTGTGATCGCGAGACTGGTCTAGCATGGGCGATAGGTGTACAGCATACATAGCCATACCGATCGGCCCCGACTTGGCGACTCGACAAGCCGCACACTTGAAGCTCCTTTAGGATGTCACGATTTTGACGACCCTTCCCTCCGTCTGACAGGCAGTCGGATCGTGTTGGCGTCTATGCGTAGTGGCGCACGTTGAGTACGGTTATGAACGACGCGGTTCCGTGCATATTCCGTATGCCGTATCTGTGTGCCACGAGTACCGTTAATCATCATGCTTGACACACTTGACGATGCGCGGTCGTGGTCACTGGACCTGCTACTTGTGCATGTCACGAGTACGGGGATAATCTAGGGACGTTTCCTGGAGAACGCGGAGCCTTCAATCGCAATCCCTCTGCGTCGAGATAGGGGAACACACAAGTAGTGAATAAAAGCCTCATCTACTGAATGAGCCACTAAACGCGACTGGAATATTTTAACTGTAGTAACACAGTACAATGTATGACGGGAATGGTACCAAGCACCGCAGCTCAGAAGGCCAACTGCAACCAGCGTGCAGCCACTTGAAGACACGATCCCAGTTCGATCCCGGCCCCGTCTGTCACTGAAACCCTCGATCGCTTAGACGTTATCGTTGAGCATCCTGCCATACAGTATGCAATAAACGTCTCGCCAGTGGTGGAGGCGCGAGTGGGGTCTGGGGAGGGCGACAATAAATAGAGATTTCATTTGGCAGCGGGCGCTGAACGGGGCAGAAATACGTCGTATAATATGAGATCTGGCGCCCGCCGATTGTGATAACCCTGAGCAACCCAGGGCTGTCAGAGGGTGTCATTCGAAAGACTGATTGATCGTACATGACAGCCAGCCCTCTTGTCGCCAAGCCATCGAGATAGATTTACGCAGACGACTTGATATATCATACCGTCACGACCTCGGCTACAGGGTGTACAGGGTACATTTCTCGGTCGGGAGCTATCACACTGGTTGAGAATGAAGTGTTGGGATAAGGGGAAAATGGTGGGTAACTCTTCGGGACGGCTGTGCTGGTGCTCGCTTCTGCTGTATTCTGCGTGTCCCATGGGACTGTGGTACCCGTGCGTGCCTTTAGCTCGGTTAATGTGGTAACACCACCTTCCGGTCCGTTGAGCGTCTCGCGGAGGTTATTTCGAGAGTTCAGACTGGGAGAGAATGTCAGGAATTAGGAGCGTCGCAAAGGAATAACGAACAAAGGAGACACACATAGCCATGAACGCGCAGAGAGAGAGCCGAAACATGATGAAGAGGGACGGTGTAGATATGAGTGTATCTCGGTACTTGGCGAGCTTCGTTTAGGGAGTCAATATTTGACAAGTGGACACAGCGGGTAAAAGCGAAGCGTACCAAGGTGACGCAAGAGACGGCGAACACTCTATAGAATAGCACAATTCTCAGAAAACAAGTCGACGCCGATTGGTCCACTGGACTCACAAGTGAAGCGTTCCGCAATTGATAGCATAAATCGAGAGAAGGTTCAACACGTTGTTGGTTCTAGAAGGAAGAGAGCTGGTGTAAATAAAGTAATGACATCTTTGTGATGTCCGAACAAGAACCTACCTCCGAACTTGAGTGCGGTTGCTCAAGAAGTAATAAACCATTCCAAAAGTAATGAGAACGTCGCAGACGACCTTGCAAGATAATGCGGCAATGGAAATGTCCTGGTTATGACCGGCCATTAGAGATTGCAGCTCACATCATCAAACGAGAAACGTACTTGAAAGCGAATGCCCAACTCGTGAACGTGCTCCAGGCTGTAAGTAAAACCTGTGAGAAAAAGAGCCCGGAAAAGAATATGTGCAACTACGACAGACATTTTTACACTGTACACTGAAGATGAGAATAAGGCCTTAGCGACACAAAATAAGCAACATAAGGGAGAAACGTACAGATCCCAATACCTTACAAAAGCCGGTCAAAATAGGGTCAAAGTCTCGAGGCATGCAACGGCGGAGGAACTCACCGAATTCTGCCAGTGAGGTGACGGACTACTCAGATGAGTGGGCGAGCAGCTCAGAAAAAAATTGCGTATACATACGATCGCTACTGGCAGGTACGGAGATCCTCTGCCCACTGGAAGAATATAAATTTAACAGACAGAAAACACCAATAAACCCACAACGATAGATCCTATATGCGTAGAAGCTACGTCCTTTTCAGTAAGGGTTGCTTCGTGGACTCTGCGCGAATACGTACTGCTGCACAGAAACTTCGAGAACAACTGGTTAGATATGCATAAGAATTTTGGACAAAAGTTGGTCATAACAGACTAGCGCACTCGCAGTTAATGTGGTCGCCTTCAGAATGATATTTGTAAGTCTCTATACCAGTCCTGTGTCATGGAAGACGTACAGTCTGACCCCTAGATGCCCCATAAAGAACCTCAACAAACACATTACTTTTCGAGCGGCTTACCATACCAGTGGGTTGAATGCGTCGGATAGATAATCCCCAAAATTTGTGACGCTAACGTGATACGTCGTGTAAACAACGAAAAATAGGTTGGCCGAGTCAACGAGCCTAGTTGACGATGATGTCACTATCATGGATCTGATAGCGAAGCTTCGAAAATGTATACATCAAAAAAGCGACCTGCAAAGGCTTCACTAAATTCACGGGCATAGAACATAGCATGTGGGGTACTCACAAAGGACTTTAGAGGCCACCGATCCCTCGAGCAGTGGCTGTTATAGTAGGAATAGACTTGCAACCAGGTAACACCATAGATACTAGATGGCCGATTGGGCCCGATCAGGTTGTACGACATTGTATTACAGAAAATGAGACTCACATGGACGAGAGGACGGCGCCGATGAATAACGCTCCAAGAGTGTTGTGAACAGGAATCAATGCGGGCATGGCAGATAAGAATCAAGAAAGAGAGGATAATAATCGACGGCAATGGAAGGGGACAAGGGTGGGCAATGGGACTGGTCTTCCGCTCAATTCCCGGCGCTGTTAATGAGGCATCTATCATAGCGCCTCTACAATGGGAGGGCGGTAATGGATGATCAAAAAGAGGTCGATCAGGGACTCAGCAGCCTGGGCGCCCTTCACAGCCTCCGGTCATTTCAGCCTCCGGTCATTTCGAGTTTGTGGGTGATTTCCACCAGTTCTGAGGGTCAACCATGGTTGGAGATATTGAACGTCTGGGTGACGGTGGGCATGGAGTTTGTCTAGCGCAGCCGTTGATCAGACTCGGAGCCAGGTCTACGACTCAGTAAACCGTGACGAGAAAGGAGAGACTTTCCCACGCAGAGTAAATTTCTAAGTGTCCAAGACATACTGTACGCTCGTGCGTCCGCTAACCAGGTGTGCAACGCAACAACTACTGTGTGCGCCGTTTCATGCTGTATACAGGTTCGGGTTGAGCGCGTAGCTCGGGTTCTTCTGCCGAACATATCAGCTCGCGAGCACCCTTAAGAATAAGTGCGAGGCCTCTCCCCCAACAAACGTTCCAGATTCTAGACCACCCTCTACATAAACCCGCCGCTGCCATCTGTCCCAAGTGCTTTTTGCTGCACAAATTTTTGTACATCGAAGCCGTCTCGTTCGAGTGGGCCGGGATCAAGTGCTTGGCAGTCGGGTACTGACGCGTGGGTCGTGGGAAGATCGTAGCAGGACACAACGGTGGTATTGCGCCCCCCAAGCAGGGCGCAGGACATGAGGCCGACGGAAGAGGGCAAGCCATCAGGCATCAGGCCTGCATCAGGCCTCAGGTGTCCCTGTGAGGCTGACCCTCGGCACACGGAACTTTCGGCGTTTGACGCCCAGCCTTACCTTCCCACGCAATCGCGAATGGTTGGGGCCCCGCCCATCTAAGCCTCGGGCTTGCACTCTAGGATATAAACAATTTTTTTGAAAATAAAAAAAAACATACCCCGGTCTCTTCCCCTCCCACTGGCAGTCCACGTCGAACCTAAAACGCAGATCAAGGCAGTGACTCCCAAAGACTGACTGCCACCGTACTGCAACTTGGTGATAACTCTCAATTTCATGCCAGCCTGACTGTTGTTAGTTATACGTTGGCCATGAGTGTCCTACCGTATTCAGGAAATGTCCCGCCGGCAGTCAAGGGAGGGAGGGCGGCGAAGAGAGGGCGTTAAAGTATAAATTTGTTTGTTAGCTGAGTCTTGAACAGCGTAACTACGTGGTATATAGTAATATGTGATCTGGGCCATCTGGCACACGCCGTTTGTGATGACCATGAGTAATCCAGGCCCGTCTGAGGGTATTTGATCGTACATAACAGCTAGCTATCTCGTCCCTAAGCCATTGTTTCCCCAATTGTGGAAGCAGTCCAAACAGGAAAGAGAGACGACAGCACGAAAAAGCGAAAGAACAAACGAAATAGAACTACATAGGGAGCCTGAGGTTTGACGTATCTACTCGTTCACATCACGACGACAGGGGGTACTGCGTACCGTTCTCTGTCAAAAGCTATCACACTTGCTGAGAATGTCGTATCGGAGTAAACGGAATGCGGTGGGAGACCCTTCGGGACAGCCGTGTAGGTGCCGGTGCTTGCTTCCAACGTATCTTGTGTACTGGACGGGTCCACGGTACCCCGGCCCGCGTGTGCCTTGAGCTGTGTGAGCGTGGCAACAACAACGCCATCTTGTCCGTCGAGCGTTTCGCGAAGGTTATCTCGTGAATTCAGGCTGGGGTAGAATGTCAGGAATCAGAAAGACGTCAAGGAACAACGAACAAAAAAGGCGCACATGGCCATGAACGCGCAGAGAGAGAGTCGAAACATGATGAACAGGGACGGCGTGTATATGAGCGCGTTTCGATACTTGGCGAGCTTTATTCAGTGAGTCAATATTTGACAGGAGGATACAGGAGGTAAAAAAATTAATCGTACCAAAGTGACAGAAGAGATAGCGAACGCTCTGCAGAATAGAACAATTGTCAGAAAATAAGTCAACACCGATCAAGGCATTTGCTCACAAGTGAAGTGTGCCGCAATTGACAGAATAAATCGCCAGGAGGTTCAGCACATTGTTGGTTCTAGAGAGAGAGCCGGTGTGAGCAGAGTAAAGTCATTTTTGTCATGTTCGGGGGCGGACGTACCTCCTCACTTGAGTACGGTTTCTTAAGAGGTAATAAACCATTCCAGAAGTAATGAAGACGTCGCAGACAACCTTGCAAGATAACCCCGCAATGGAAAGCCCCTGGTATGAGTGGCAATTAATGATTAAAGCCAAAATCATAAAACGAGGAGCGAATGTGCCTGAAAGTGAATGCCCGGGTCGTGTATGTGGTTCATGCTATACGCAAAACCTGTGAGAAGAAACAAGGAAAAGAACATGTGAAACTACGACTGACACTTCTACACTGTACACTGAAGACGAGGATAAGGCCGCAGCAACCCATAAATAAAGGAATGGAACATACCAACCCCAATACCTTGAAAAGTTGGGAAAAATGAGGTGAAAGCGTCGAAGTATGCTACTAGGGAGAACTCACCAAGTGCTGTCAGTGAGACGACGGACTGCTCATGTAAGTGGGTGCTAGCTCCGAGAAAATTGCGCTACGTACAATCGCCGCTGGGAGGAAAGGAGACCCCCCGCCCACTGGACTAAAATAAGTCTCACCCAGATGAAGAAGTAACAAGAACTCACGACGATAGATCCTATACGCGTAGAAACTACATCATTTTCAGGAAGAGTTACTTCGTGAGCCCCGCATGAAAACGTACTGCTGCACAGGAACTTCGAGAACAACTGGTTAAAAATGCATAAAAATTGGGGACAAAGGCTAATAACAAAAGACCAGCGCACTGGCAGATAAAGTAATCGCCTTTGGAGAGATATTTGCTTTCGTAAGCCTCAGGACAAGCTCTGTCACGGCAGACGTACAGGTTGGCCCCTGAATGCTCATAAGAACCTTGACTAAAATAGTACTTCTGGAACGGCTCACCATGCCAGTGGTTTGAATGCGTTGGACAGATAATCCCCAAAATTTGTGACACCAATATGATAAGTCATGTAAACAACGAAAACTAGGTTGGCCGAGTCAACGAGCCTAGCCAACGATGGTGTCAATATCATGTATCGATAGGAAGCTTTCGAAAACACATACATCAAAAAAGCGACCTGCAAAGCTTCAATGAGGTTCTGAGCATGACGCGCCACGGCACATGGGGGCCCTCACAAAGCACTTTAGAGGCCACCGATCCCTTGAGCAGTGACTACTATAGTAGGAATAGACTTGCAACCAGGTAACGCCATACAAACTACATGGCCGATTGGGCTCGATCAGGTGCTGCGACATTGTATTACTGACACCGAGACGCACATAGACGAAAGTACAGTGCCGATGAACAACGCCCCAAGGGTGTTGTGCATGGGAAATAATGCGGGCATGTCAAGAAAGGGAGAATAAGAGTTGACAGCAATGGAAGGGGAGAAAAGGTGGGTGACGGGGGCGCACTATGTCTGGACTCGCAACGCTGTTGATAAAGGGTTCCGTTATTGCGCCTATAAGAATAGGAAGGTGGTGACGGATGACCAAAATGTGGTCGATCAGTAACGTACCGGCGCCGAAGCACTTCACAGCCTCCGGCCATTTCAAGTCAGCTGCTGATCTTCTGCTGTTTCTGAAGGTCATGTCGACCGTGTCTGGAAATCGAGTAGCGGCACCCAGAGTCTGTCTAGCAAGGCCGTTGATCAGAACCACATCAGCCATGTATGAAGACGAAAGAGATCTTCCCACGGTTAGTAAAATAAATCTATTTTTAGGAGCAGACTAACAAAGCGGCGTGCGACACACAGCAACTATTATGCGTACCGTTTCACCTCCTTTGCTACCGTATACAGGTCCGACTTGTGCGTACATTCATACCGTAGCTCAGATATTTCTGTTCCATAGATCAGCTCGCGAATACATTACGAAAAGTGAGGACTCACTGATGACCTCTCTTCGGATCCTCAAACACCACAGATCCTGAATCACCCTCCACATCTACCCTCCGCATAAATGCACCGCCGCCAGTCCCAGGTGCATATTCCTGTGCAAAATTTCACACATCAAGGCCATCTCGGTCGGGTGGGCAGGGTGGGGCCGAGAGCTTGGCAGTCAGGTCCGCGTGGGGAAGTAGTGGTAGGACAGAACGATGGCATGGTGTTCGTGCAGGGTGTGGGGGCACACAAGACATATATGTGGGAGACGGAAAGGAGAAAGTCAGAAGTATCGTGGAGAGGCTAAAGTTGGGTTTATTGACGACATCACATCATCATCATGTCCATATGGTGAGAACGAAAATGGACAAACGAACTGAGGTCGATAAAGATATACCTCAAATGATTGGTTCTCCCCGTATAGAACGTTTGCGGGTGAGTCAAATTGTACCAGTATTGGTAGGGAACCGACCTAGGGCGGAATATGAACTCGCGTGGGCGACGTGTCTATACGTAGTCGTGACAGTACAGACGAAATAATTGTCCACATGTTCACAAAGAAGACGCGAGCTCGACTGGCGCAGTCTCCCTTTTTGCTCTTGCACATACTTGAAGGACTACATTATTCGGCATGGCTTGAAAGGCAACACGGAAGTCAACTACGGGTTGGGGTACACGGAGGACTTCTGGGATATTGAATAAGGGGAGCGAAGGGTACAGCAACATCCGTAAACGTCCAAAGGGCTTTCGTTTCGCCAACGTGATGATGATAAACCCTCTGCTCGTATTTGCTGTAACCAAGCGTCGCGTCAGTCAAGTACCAGTTGAAGTCACAGACGCACCTCACCTCTGGCAGACTTACCTGCACCATAACCTCCAGTATGTCCAGCAACTTCTTTGCATGTTCGACAACACCTTCATAGGGCATTACTGTTTTCTCTTTACAGCGCGTCAGCTTCCAGCCTTCCACTCGTACCGTAACGAGAACGAATGTGGGCGATAGTTAGGCTACACGCAGGGACGAGGGCAGGTACGACGGGTGGACACGATGCCGCTCAAGAGTAATATTTGGGCGATTGGCGGGAATTTTGGGTTTCCTAAGAGCCCTACGTCGGTGTTGAGACTGGACCTGCGTCATTAAAGACAGAGGCATTGGAGGGGGTCGAAGAAGTTCCATAAGACTTGAGCTCTTGAGGCCTTGAAGGATAGATGGCGCACTTGAGAGACCCTACCTACCCTAGCTGGAAAACTCAGCTGTCCTTGCTCACCCCCCCCCTAACGTGTCACGTGACATCACATGATCAACAATCCACAAACTCGGAACCAAAAATAAAGTTTGGCTCAAAAAGTATGTACTTATCACAAATATAAATATAATGTGATTGTGCTCTGTTTTTTTTAAAAAACATTTGTCTTTTTAATCAAAAGAAATAATTTTTATTAGCTAATAAAAATTACATAAACTATGTACTTTTTTTGTCTAAGTCGAGAGGGGGGTGTCGAGAGCAAAAAGGGGGCCGCGTGCCCCATTCTGTGGCCCCCGCGCCCCCGGAGCACATGCACAAGGGAGGGGGGGCACTTCCAAACGACCGCACAGTTACGTTTCGCCTTTGCGGGCGTACCTGGGAAGGGGGGGGCTTCCGCGCGGCCGCCTGTTCGCATTTTTGCCCTGGCGCGCGAACCTGGGGGGGCCACACGGTTGCCCCTTCACAGTTTTGCCTTGGCACGTGAACCCGGGGGGCCGGTGGTTGCCCCTTCACGGTTTTGACCTGGCGCGAGAACACGGGGAAGGGGGGAGGGGCTTCCGCACAGCCGCCCGTTCGCGATTCACCCTAGCGTGCGAACCCAGGGGAAGGGGGTGCCCCGTGCGGCCACTCCTTCGCATCTCACCCTTGCGCGCAAACCGGGGGAGAGGGGGTCTCCCACGTGGCCGCCCCTTCGCGTGTTGCTCTAGCGCCCCCCCCCCCCCCCCTTGCCCTTGGTCCATCGCCCGTACACGCGAACCCAGGGAGAGGGGGGCGCTGCTCCAGTGTAACGCCGTCACAGCGTTAGCTCGACTTGAGCTCGAATAGGGGGGGCGACTGTAACTTAGCTGGTCACGCTCGGAAGCGTATGGCACGAAGGCAGTTCTTAGATGTTCGAAGACACTAAGGCAACAAGGCGTCTTTGACTCTGAGACAAGAAAGAGACAGGATAGATAGAGGCAAGACAAGTGACGATTGAAGAAGACCAAGATGGCGTATCTTGGTCTTCACAAGACAGCTTAAGTACAATTCAAGCAGGCTTTGAAGCGCTGCTATGAGTCACCGTATCGTAGCGTCCAACGTATCGTGTAAGTATCGCAATCCTAATACTACTACTACTAGTATTAGGATCGAGTCAGAGTTCAGTCAGCAATCACGCGCAATCTCCTATCGTACTACATCGTAAAGCCCTAAGGCCGTGAGTCCGTGACTAATATACCTTACCGCCGTAGCCACAACCGGTACAGTAAGGGTCATTGTGTCGGAAACGTAACATCACCCCCTTTTCAGTGTGAGACCCCAGACTCACTGAAAGTCCCTCGCGATCCACTCACGCTGCTCGTCCTCAATCCGTCGAAATACATCCGCCCGTTCCAAGCGGTATATGCAGTCCATCTTGTCTTCTCGAGCGACAAGGACCATACCGCGAAGCTGACGGATTCGCGCTTGCAGACGCGACTCTTCGTAGGCTGCTGCACGATATCGCGTCACCTCCGCAACCAGGGACTCATCCCCTATGCGGTTAAGTGCGCGGTCTGTGAGCTTGTCGGCGGCGAGGATCACAAGATCCTCGTGGGCGATGAAGGCGCGGTTCGCAGCCGAGAGTTGAGGGGTGGCATAAAGGGGTTTGCCGTAAAGATAGGGAGATCCCGGGATAACTCCCAGGACAAAGGGGTTCGCACCTCCAATGATCTGCACATGACTCGCCTGCAACTCTACTCCGTCCGGCCCGGTGATGGGGAAGTGAATGTGATGGGGCTGTCGATTCGCCCGGAACCCTTCAGGCGCAAGGACCTGCGCCGGGTCGTCGTCGCACGTAATGGGGGTGTGTAATGTGACGCCGGGCAGTCGCACACGTCCTCGAGACATGGGGGTTCCGTCGGTGTGCAGGAGCCACGGGGTGATTCCGGGATCAGCAGAGTCGCGGTTCGTTCGAAGGAGGGGGTGGCTGACCGGGTAGTAATCTCCGTCGTCATGGTCAGCTTGGTCAGGCATCGCTGCCTGCGCTGCCGCAACTCGCTCAATCTCTCCTGCGCCAACCTCAACTGTTCTCTGGCCCATTCCTGAGCCGTCCTCCGCCAAACCTCCTCCGCTTCCGTCTCCTCCCGGTCCTTCGTTAGGTTGATCGGTCGGGAAAACTCCCCTAATACCGATAAGAGCGTCGTCTGGGGGGATGATTGCGATGGGTTCCCGCACCCCGTTGTCGTCTCTGAAGGTGTGAGCGACGGCATGCTGCTCGTCGCTGGGCTGGCGCGTGGGGTCTGGGAACCTCTGTAGGATGCCAGCCCATTCTTGAGCGGTGATATGCCCCGTTCGCACGTTTGCAGGTGTGTACGGAGTGAGCTGGACCGTTGGAACCACGGTTTCTTCGTCGTCTTGGATGATGGCGGCGGCGTCTTGCGCGACTTGGTCGAGGAGGATCGCCGTGGTGACATGTCTGAGGGGAGAAGTGGGCATAGACGTAGAAGTGGATCGGAGGTAGGAGTGATACTCTCCCTGATACTCCTCAGTCTCGCTTTTAAGTCCTCGTGCGGCGGTTCGGGCCGTCTGATACGCCTCTATTGCCTCCGGGGCAAAGACGTCATTCTTATCGACCCACTGATTCTCCGAGTCGGGGTATCCCTTCCATTTGATGAGATATTGGAGCTTTTTACGGCGGCCGAAATGCCGTGAGTCCAGAACGGCCTCAACTTCATATTCTTCCTCCCCTTCCACAAGATCCGGCGGTGGCCGAGGGAAATTTTCACCGTGCATGGTCGTGTTTTTGTACGGTGTGAGAAGATCTATGTGAAACACCGGGTGGATACTCCACTGTGTGGGAAGTTCAAGGCGATAATTGTATGGAGACATCACCTGGACTATCCGAAAAGGACCGTGGCGTCGCGCCGCGAGTTTCGCCGTGGGTTGATTGGTGCGAAGATGCTTTCCTTCTAGCCATACCTGGTCGCCTATTTGATATTTCGGGGTGTCTCGATGTTTCACCCAGCTGTCCTGGGCCTTTCTGATAAGGGTCTGGGCCAGCTGTCGCGCTTCCTTGAGCTGTGCGAGTCGGGTGATAACGTTCGGAATAGGAGACGGCTTATCTGTCCAGTCGGCTATCGGGTCGTAACCCATAAGCAGCATGAATGGTGACTGCTTCGTGTGCTCATGGGGCCAATTGTTATGAGCGAATTCTGCTATGGGAAGGTATGCCGCCCAGTTATCTTGACGCTCGTTGGCCCAGAATCGTAGATACTGTTCTAGCCATTGATTGGTCCGTTCGGACTGTCCGTCAGTTCGTGGGTGATACGCCGTAGAAATGTTTTGCTTGATCCCTAGGATACGACATACTTCTCTAGTGAACTTGGATGTAAATCGAGGGTCACGGTCGCTGATGATCTTGCGCGGCAACCCGAACCGCTTGAACACGTGGTTGACATACAGAACAGCGGTTTCTTCTGCCGTAACTTCTTCGTTGCAGGGGATGAATATCGAGGCTTTACTGCAGTCGTGGTCGGTAACGGTGAGAACGCTGTCATAGGATTGGGACGATGGTAGTTTAGTAATGAAGTCCAACGCGATGGTGTGAAAGGGGGGAGCGTCCGCTACTGCAGTGATTGGATGAAGCGGCGCACGCGTTGGTTTTGTATTGACTTTATTCCGTTGGCAGTCAGCGCATCCTGTGACGTATTCATAGACGTCTCGACGAATACGTGGCCACCAGTAGTGTCGTTCCACGATTCGTTGGGTTCTGCTGATGCCTGGATGTCCGTGGAGAGGGGGATCATGGTGGTCATGTATAATTGCCCTATACGTGGACATGGGTCCCGTGACCACCAGTCGTCCGTCCTTGTACCATTCTCCCTCGATTTTCTTCAGCTGGTGAGCGTCGACCCATCCCTGGATAATTGCTGGGTCTTGTCGTCGTCTCGGTGTTTGTAGCATTGGGTGTATTTCCAGGGCGCGCGCAGTATTAGCAGCCCGAACAAATATTTCGGGAGGTAGGACCACTACACCTTGGTTGTCCCCTTCCCCCTGGTCGTAATCCGGTCGTCTAGATAAGGCGTCCGCTCTGCCATTATTCTTCCCCTTGATGTGATGGATCTCGAAGTCGTATTCCATCAGTTCTAGTACTTCTCTGGCGACCCTCCGACTGATCTTTTGTGGGGTTTTCCAGTATTGGAGATTGAGATGGTCAGAGAATATCTTGATTTTATGCGGGGATCCTGCAAGCAGGGGTCTCCAATGTCGAAGGGCTTTGACAATGGCCAAAAGCTCCAAGTCGTAGATGTCGTAATTGCGTTCGGCTTCATTCAGCGTAGCTGAATAGTATCCTATCGGGTGCTTGCGACCGTCATTTTTCTTTTGTAGGAGTACGGCACCTACTGCAAATCCAGACGCGTCGACCTCCAACTCGAATTGGTCTTGTAGATTGGGGTGTGCCAGTACCGGTTCTTCCGTAACAAGGCGCTTGAGGGTTTTGAATGCGCGCTCTTCGTCTTCTGTCCATTTCCACTCGACATCCTTTCGGGTGAGGCGGTTTAATGGTCGTGCATGGGTAGCGAAACCACGGATAAAAAGGCGGTAAAAGTTGCAAAAGCCCAAAAAGGAACGTACGTCCCTGACCTTGGTCGGGGTTGGCCAGTCCTTGATGCCGCGAACTTTTACTGGGTCCATGCGTGTTACCCCCTTTTCAAGGATTACCCCCAGGTAATCCATCCGTGGTTGGTGAAACAAGCACTTCTCGATCTTGAAGTAGAGATCGTGATCCTGGGCAACGCGAAGGACGTCAGTCACGGCATCAATGTGATCGGCTGACGTGAAGCCTTCCCGTGTAGCGATCCCAATATCGTCCATGTAAACTCGGATGACTGTCCCTCGTGGTTCGTGTTTTGCGATGGTGTCACGGTAAATGTGGTTCATCATTGTTTGAAAGGTAGCGGGTGAGTTCGTGAGGCCGAAGAACATGACTGTTGGTTCGAAGAGGCCGAATTTGGTTTTGAAAGCTGCCTTTTCCTGGTCGCCGTCGCGTATGCGAACGTTGTTGTACCCCCAGCGGATGTCGAGTTTGGTGTAAATGTGGGCGTTACTGAGGTCATAGATGAGGTCTTGGATGAGGGGGAGCGGGTATTGGTTGCGTATGGTATGTGAGTTGATAATACGATAATCCTGTACAGGACGTAGCTTTCCGTCCTTCTTTTTGACAAAGAAAAATGATGAGGCGTACGGGGAAATGGATGGTCGCAGGTATCCCTGCTTCAGCTTCTCGTCTAGAAACTCCTTGAGCTTCCCCTCTTCTTCTTGTGTAAGTGGGTATATTTTGCAGTCTATTGCCGAAGGGGTGTCGGGTTTAAAGTCGATAGCGTGGTCCCAAGGTCGTGCTGGGGGGAACCGTTGAGACGCTTCTTCACTGAAGAGCTTTTCGAAGGCTGCGTATTCTGCCGGCAGTTTTACGGGTGTTTCTTCTATTTTTGCTCGGATAGCCAGCTCCGTAGATGTGGTCGTACGTAGGTACGTATCTTCTTCGTCCATGTCGAGAACGATCGCTTCTTTTTCGTCATTGGTGAGCGCAGCTGCGATAACGGTATGCCGGTCAAGGCTGTCCTGCGTGCTGATCACGACCGGCATGATCTCTTCGTGTATTACGGCGTCCCGCCAGTTAATAGTAGGTTCATAAGTAGCCAACCAGGGATAACCTAAGACAATTTCTTCATTCCCTAGATCGGTGATGAGGAAATGCATGGTCCTGTGGTATCCTTTGGCATATACGTCTAGGTCGGTGAAATGAGTGATAGACCCAGCTTTATTTTCCGTATTGTCTATGTTCCAAATCTTTCGTGGTGTGGACAGGGGTTGGATACCGATTCCCAACTTCTTGACAAAGGCGGGGTGTATGAAGTTGTTGGTCGCCCCCGAGTCTACTAATGCTTTTATATCGGCCATTCGGTAATTCGTGCGAATTGAGACTGGAATTCGAAGAGAACGAAAGCGCGTCATGATTACAGAATTACAATTTAGAGCCCTCACCCAGGCCGATGGGTTCAGGCGCTCCGAAAACCCTCCTTCCCCCATAAATCCTGCAGTATCAGGTCTTTTACGTCGTCGGGGGCGTTGGCTACTCCAGTGAGCCATTCCTTAGCTCGTTCTTCGGCGGTTTTACTTGTAGTGGCGGCCTGTATCTGGGCTGGTGGTATTTCTTGCGTGTGATAGTCCGTTTCCGTCATCCGGACGCTGGACGGTCCGGGGTTCTGAGACTGCCATTGCCGCGGCTGTCGTGGATGGGGGCAGTTTCGTGAGAGATGGCCCGGTGCATTACAGTTATAGCACAGGACTGTCCTTAAGTCACGGCGCATTCCTCCCCTTCCTCGTCCTCGTACACCCGGTCCTCCTCTTGGGGGAAACGGAGGTAGACTGGTATATGGCGGTTTCCCGTAGTCGATTTCTTCCGATCCCGCCAGCCTGGCTCTTGTTCGATCTGCGGATGTGTCCATTGCCCAGGGATTTGCGAGATTTTGCGGGACGGTCCAGTTGGCGTTGCCCGTTTTCTTGGGTTTGGTGTCTTTGTATTCGTCCACCCTTGCTCGAATATGAATGTAATTCCGCTGCCGGCGGAGCGTGGCTCTTTTCCACTCGTCAAAAGTCTCCGGTTCGTCCAGATCGTAGGTCTTTTCGTACAACTTCTTCGGCAGCCCCTTCGTGAATAGGTCGATGGTTTGTGGGTCGTTGAGGCGATATCCTGCCTTTCTGGCTGCCTCCTCGAATTCGTTGACGTATTTGTCAATGTCACCGTCGATCATTTTGAGCCCTTTTCTTAGCAGGGCTTGAGCCTGTTCTCGCTCGAGGGTGTTGACGAACCTTTGATTAAAACCCTCTGCTACGGCATTCCACAGGTCCCTTGTGTGTTGGTCTATTCCTCGTTGTATTTGTCGATTGAGCCATTTGAGGTACGAGAGTACCCATTCGCTGACGGTTACTCCTTTGATGTAGGAGAGGAACAGCAGGCTTCGGCGATAGTCGTTGCGCATGACGGAGGTGTCGAGGTTCATCCCCCAATATACGTGCCATTGTGTGAGAAATGAGTCTACCTTGGTGCGGTCTCCGTCAAAAATGGTGGGAGGTTCACCTGTGAGTTTTTCGTGTCCTTGTACCCCGCCTCCTCCGCCAGCGGGTGGATGTCCTCCTCCCCCTGGGGGTCCTCCTCCCCCTTCTCCTCCTGGAGGTCCTCCGTGAGGGAGGTCAGGTGGGTTTCCCCCACCTCCCGGTCGTCGAGGGAAGTCTCCTCCCGGAGGGTCACCCCATCCTGGCGGGGGGTCGAGTGGTAGTCCTTGTCGCTGTCCTTCCCCTGATGGAGGATCGCCTTGGTCCGGTCCGATAGCGCGAAAGATTGCTGCATCGTCCGCGGTCATTCTGTGTCCCGTTTCGGGATTGATAGGCATGAGATGTCGTTGAGACTCCCGCCTAATTGCTTCTGCCGCTTCTCGCGCTGCTTGCTCTCTGACGGTCATAATTTCTTCCGCCGTCATTGTGGTTGTAGCCATTTCTGCCGCGGGCGAGCGTACGTGGATTACTTCTGGTGGTTCTGAGATGTGGAGGGACTCAGCTCGCTGAATGGTATATTCTTCAACGGGTCCAACGCTTGCTTGAGGTTGTCCTTCGCTTTGCTCCTCTTCTTCGGTTTCCTCGCTTACCGCTTCTCCAGTCGAATGCTCTCGTATTTGGCCGTCGATTGGCCCCCAATCCGCACGCGAGTTTAGTTCTCGTGCGTCGATGTCGCACTGGTATTGTCTTCCTGCTGGTCTGATGGCGTCCCAGCGATGGTCTATTGGGCTCCACGTAACTTCCACCCAACACAAGTGGTCGAAGTTGAACTCAACTGGTCGGAACCTCGTGGGTCCGTTAAATTCGACAAAGTATCCGGTTTCGTCTCCTCGATCTCTCCACCGGGCTGCTCCTAGGAACTGAGTTGGTACGTTACGGTCTCCTCTTCTTTCTAGATAATAAGGACGGAAGTTCGTCCACTGATCGCGGGTATTAACGGTCGCCACAGTGGTATCTTGGTCTTAATGTAACGCCGTCACAGCGTTAGCTCGACTTGAGCTCGAATAGGGGGGGCGACTGTAACTTAGCTGGTCACGCTCGGAAGCGTATGGCACGAAGGCAGTTCTTAGATGTTCGAAGACACTAAGGCAACAAGGCGTCTTTGACTCTGAGACAAGAAAGAGACAGGATAGATAGAGGCAAGACAAGTGACGATTGAAGAAGACCAAGATGGCGTATCTTGGTCTTCACAAGACAGCTTAAGTACAATTCAAGCAGGCTTTGAAGCGCTGCTATGAGTCACCGTATCGTAGCGTCCAACGTATCGCGTAAGTATCGCAATCCTAATACTACTACTACTAGTATTAGGATCGAGTCAGAGTTCAGTCAGCAATCACGCGCAATCTCCTATCGTACTACATCGTAAAGCCCTAAGGCCATGAGTCCGTGACTAATATACCTTACCGCCGTAGCCACAACCGGTACAGTAAGGGTCATTGTGTCGGAAACGTAACATCCAGGTTGGAGAGCGCCGCCCCGTTCGCGCACTGCCCCAGCATACAAATGGGGCGGGGCGCTCGTTCTCACCCTGCGTCGGCCCCTCGTTTGCGTGTCGCCTCTGCGCGCAAACCATGGGAGGGGAGGGGGGGCGCACTGCCTCTGGCAAGGCGCGCGGGTCCCCAGTAAGAGGGGGGGGGGCGTGTGCCTCATCCCACGCCGTCCCGCGTTAGGTGTCCTGTTCACGTGTCCTGTTTGCACGTGAACAAGGGAAGCGAGGGGAGGGGACGTACCTGTCGCACCCCCATTGCGTGCAAACGGGGGGTGCCACTTCCTGCGCAGCTCCCCCCATTCACGAGTCAATGGGGGCGGGGGCTCGGGTCTCCTGTTCAATGCGAACGGGGACGGGGACGGGGACGGGGACGGGGATGAGGAGGCGAAAGGGGGCTTACCTGTCCTGTGCCTTCTTTGCGCGCAAATGGGGGCTGGGGGCAAAAAGGGGGTGTGCCACCTTGCAGCCCCTCTTCGCATGTAAACAGGGGTGGGGGTGCTTGTCCTGCGCGGTCCTGCGTGTCTTGCGCGTGTGCACGGGGGAGGGGAGGGGGGAATGGATGGAGGAGGGGAGGGGCTGCATGCCAAAAGGGGATGGGGGGGTTGAACGCTGTGTGCAATGCCACACACACATTGTTTACTTGTTTGCGTTGGTTTGTACTTTATTTATGCTACACAAATAAAAGAAAGGAAAAAAAAAAACAGAGTTTGTGATACGTTACATAATTTTCGAGCCAAACTTTATTTTTGGTTCCAAGTTTGTGGATTGTTGATCATGTGATGTCACGTGACATGTTAGGGGGGGGGGGGGGAGCTGGGACAGTTGAAAACTCGAACCGCGCGGAGCTACCCTCACCACGTGACTACTTCCCACTGGCAGTTTTTACACTGTCGTGGTCAGCGGGTCAAGCTAGCGACTCCGAGTACACACTGACTTAAGACCAGGAGTCGGTGAGACGTGAGACTTGCTGTGAAAAATACCAAAAAAAAAAAAAAAAAAATTCACGTAGTGGCAAGCAAGAACAATGTCACCGTGGTCTTCTACCATTGTCCTGAACGACTCGTGATATTGATGGTACTTGTCAAGATCACCTGCGGCTCTTGTGCGGATGGCAGTGATAGGGAAAGGGATTCAGCTTGGGATTCAGAAGATCTAGCGACACTTCCATTCTTGCTTCGGTGTAATAACATGCCTTCAATCCCAATCATCCCTCCGCAAAGATATAGAAGGATACTGAAAGGCAGTGAAGGTGGAAAGGAAGACGGCAACAGTGTCAAGCACCACGACTGGGAAGGTTGACGTGTAACCCTCAGTAAAAAAGGAAAATCCGGAATTAGTCATCGGCAGTCCGGAGTTGTCAGCCGTGGGTCGCTGTGGGTCCAATTCAGGTCAAGCCGAGACTGCCGGTAGTCAAAAATTCTGCAAAGTCCGGCCAAGTCGGATCAGAGTCATTTGGTAGTCAGATCAAGTCGGACATAGTCACAGAAAACTGGCGATAGTTAGGACACGAGATTGAGAAATTGTATTTTTTCTTACATAATGAAACTCGGTTATGATTGCCTTGCTGTAATCCGAATCCGGGTCATTTTCGATTATCTGCACAACCCGATGCTACAATACGTCCAATCCCAATGACACCAAGGACAGCGATGGAAATGGCAAGGCGGTTGGAAACGATGGCTGGGGGGACATAGGCGGCCCAGTGGCAGAGGCAGCATGAGTCTTTCCCTTTCCCTGGAGCGATGCTGCTAGCTCGCTCAACTATTATTTCTCTTATCTCTCTAGGCAGAATCGTCTTACGCATGTCGTATCGATGTCGGTGTCCGTATTTCTGGGGGCTGCATCGTCGCAGCATCGATATTGGTCTCTCCATCGGCCACCCGACCGTTCCTCCAACCATTCTTTTTCCTTCCCTTCGAGCATCATCTCCGACAGCATTATCAAGACCGGTAGGTTCTCATTAAGCGTGTTGAATAGGGTTCACTCCGTTGTGTAGGAACCATTTGCGTCATTGTTCCTCATCCAGTTGAGGAACCCGTGCCATCATCATATGGCCCATTGACGAGGAAGTTCGGGCTATCCCCAGGCCTGTCGAAGAGCCTGTCCCAATTGCTCCCCAACCGCTCATAGAAGAGACCATCCAAGTCGCTCCCCCTCAATCTGCCGAGGAGGTCATTGAAGATGTCCCTCAACCCGCTGTGGAGGAGACCCAGGTACTGGTCCTGTGCCCGTCGCGACACCCCGGGTAAGTTCTCCAGATACTTTCTCACAACCGCCGATAATCATATTGATCCTGAATTTTCTCAAGTATCTTGGCAACCTCGAGATACCCACTGGCTGCTGAAGGGTGCAGTACGGTCGATCGATCGTATCACTGGGCTTCCACGTCTACGCCACGATCGAGTAGCCGCCGCACAACATCAGGGAAACCTACGGCCGATGCACGATGCGGAGGAGTTTGGTCGCGAACGGCTCAGATCTCGTATTGACTACCCTTGGTGTTCATGTCCTGCGGACGCTTTGAAAGTACGTTTTGCGGTTGTCCTGAGCTCGTCCCTGACCCTGACATCGAGCAATCCCTCAATGAGACCGGTATCCGTTTCCTGGACGACTTGCTGCTCCCCGATGCTCATGATACATCAGCTCCAATCTACGCGGCATCAGGCCTCTTCTCAAAGGGCAAGAACAACACTGGCCGACTACGTGGTGACGATGGCTGTTGACGTGCGTCAACTCGAACTGTATTTCCGTGTCGCGGCTGACTTACGAAGGCGGGTCGAACACAGCAAGGAAATTTACCATCAAGCAGAGGCAGAAGCGCTAAAAGTTACCCCCATGTTGTTCCGAGAATATACGACGGTGGACGAACAGACACAGGGAGAATTGCCGGTATGTCTTCTTTCATTCTACTTATTTCATGACAGCTGGCGTGCTCTTAGCGACGACCCAAACTTATCAGAACCAACAATCACGCCACCGCAAGATCTCAGCGGTACGATTGTAGGCTGCAGTGGGTAGAACAGCTGTACGATGTTGCCAACCAGGGCTTCGCAGAGCTCAGTAAGTAAGACTACGCCCAGCGCTAGTAACAGCTTGGTCTGACCGTCGCATAGGACGCCAGTATTTTAGAGTCCGTGATTCAGGAAGCCGAAGCCTCTTACCGTCATTACGAGAAGAGCACGCACAAGTCATGAAAGAGTTGGAGCAAGAGGAGAGCATCGCTGCCGAAATCGCAAAATACGATCAGGAATACCTGACCGAACTGAAGGCCACTCTTGCAGAACAAGGGTATCGTAACCTCGTTCCTAGTAGCAGACGAGTGACTAACGCAAGCGATCAGTGCTGCTCTGAACGAGTTTCGCACAGAAGTCTCAGAGGCAAGTGCGAAACTAAAACCGTTAGAACTTAGAAGCTCATTAACCTCGAAACAGAAAAGGCCGAAACAATGGCATCTATCGAGGCCTCTCAGCAAAAGCTACATATCCTGGAGAACAGCACCCGAACTGAGGCTTTGAGGTTGAAAGGTATGTCTTTTGGGGAGGTCTTGAGGGCGTTTTTTTTCACCATCGTCGACGTGCAGAGGAGTTAGCCTCGTTGGAAGAGCTAAATCTTTGGCACACTAGTCGGATTCAGCCTGATCTATTCGAATTTGTATATGCCTCCCGCTTCCGTGTTCATATTTCTTGCGTCGGGTTCAAGTCCTTGAGGGGCCAAATACGGATCGCGAAGACAGAAAACATTCCCCTCAGACTGAAAGATCAGTTCCCCCGCTTTACTGACCCGACGATCCAAGTGGCCCGGCAACGGTTAGCCTCGTCTCCTATTCAATCAGGTACAGTCTGCGATGTCGTCTTGGTGGTGTACATGTGCTGATTGATGTCCGATAGATTGTTCAAGGTCTAGGCAACCTATGGTCGGGATGTGCCCAACTACGCGCACACTTCACGTTCCTCTCTATCAAGTATTCTGTCATTGTCGAACCCTTGCTACCAACGATGACACCATTATCATCGGCTATCGAGTCTACGCCAGGCTCTATTTCATCGTGTCAACTTTTGTCTAGCTCCTCGGTCTCGATTCGAGGATCCCTCTGGGCACTGGAAACGACGGTACATACGAGTCGTTGATCCTTCTGTTCACACCCGCTACACGCTCACTACACTCTTCAAGTGAACGTGTCTTCGGGTGCCTTCGCCCAGGTGTGTGCGTCGCGATCCCCCCCCCCATTCCTGCTTCAATGATCCTCACGTAATATGGATAGGTGCGAATACGCCGCGGTGGATCCACGCTGGGGCATCGCTGGCCCGACCGTTGTCTCCCTCGAACTGTTCGCCATGCTTGGCGCCGGCCCCTTGGCTGTCTTTATTGTGTACCGGATCGTGCGGCGCGATCTTGTACGGCACTATTCAGTCATCACACTCAGCACAGCCAAACGGCGTGGTCCGCAACGCGTCCATGTCCTTCCTCCAAGACCATCCGGGCCTGTGTCGTCGTCGGGTACGTGACGGTCGGAGCAGGTGAGACGGTGCTTCACGCGGTGCCAGCGCGGAAGATGAGTGCGAAACCCAGCGCAGGAATGGGCACTGCGCCGTCACGTTCAGGTTGCCGAGGAACCGACTGTGCGTCAATTCTTCCCGGTGTTAGGACACTAGCACTTACATGTACTTACAGGCCACTCCCCGAAATTTGGATGGCGCCACCATCAACGCTCGTACTTTGGAAGTTCGATTTGGTATGTATTTCAATTGTCGCTGTTTCTGTAACTAAATACATTGGTATTTCAAGTACAGGTGAATCTAGTACGACATCTCCAAGTCAACTTCACCATCAAGACCACATTCAGCTGGAGTCAGTAGGGTAAGTCCTGGGTGTCTTCTCAGAATATGGACATGATCTTGGTAAGTCCAAATCCCAATAAGGCCGACTATTGCTGATGTCTCAAGGGCATATACTGCTGATGACCACTTCCCAGACCACCTTCCAAACTTTTGGTGGCGCTCTATCAATGGATGATAGACAACAAGGGAGAGGCCAGAAACAGTATAGAAGGCTAAGGCCTCTCCAAAAATTGGTTTGGTCTTCTCCACCTCTATCTGTGTTTCATCTACAGGCTCATCTTTTAACTGTAACAGCTCTAGCTGAGCCTCAAAGTACCTTGAGGAGCGTGAAGGGGACCTTTTTGAAAGCTCAAAGAGCTGGCTTGTAAGGGTAATACCACCAGGAAGAGGGCACTTTCCCCAGCATGTATATGTGGGATCTGGCCCTATTCCAGGATAAGATAGAATTGCTTGTAAGTGGGCCTTCAAGTTAGGGTCTTCCTTTTTCTGCTTCTTGGTGACAGGAAATTCTTTGAACAGTGAAGTCCTTTGAGCCTTTGCTTCAGGTCCTGGGGAGAGTGCTGGGTAGGAGAGATGTAGGATTCTAACAGACTGCTTGTCTGTCTTGTATGAGACAATGTTTTTGAAGGGGGACTTTTTTTGACTTTATACCATGTCCAATATCTCCAATGGTCCGCTCACATGTAGCTTGAGAGCCAAATCTGACAGAGCCATTATATGAAATATGGAAGGGAATATGGATGAGCTGAAAGATGCATAGCCTGCAGCGAGAAATTTTGGATGGGTCATTGCCAACATAGAGATGTTCAAATCCTTGAAGAAAAAGGATAACCTTGTCATGGAGCTTGGCTAAATCATCTTGTGTTCGAGGGACAGCTGTCATAGCATACTCCACCACATTTGAGAATATGGCAAAGTTCTTGACCACCTCTAGATTGAATCCAAGCTCCAATGCAATAGGGACAATGTACCAGTGGAGGAGGGCCATCCACTCAAATATCTTGTATTGACTTTGTTGCTTCTTAGATGGATCCCGAATAGGTCCACAGAAGGATGGGGGTAGTGTTGCCATAGCATTCTCCACCTCTGCTCCAAGCTTTGAAGCCATATCTTGGCCCATAAAAACACTTTCTGACTGAGAGCTAAATGAGACCCAGATATCCCAGATATGTGGCATGCAGTTTTCATAGAAGAGATGGAAGGGGTCAAGTGGGAAAAAGAATGGATGTGAGAAGGCAGGGCTGGCTGCACAAATAGGAAGACCAGAGACACCAGTTTCCTTCACAATTGCTGCATACTGTGTCTTGTTGCTCTTTGCAGCTTCAAGCCTCTTGATGATTTCCCAGTAGTCTTCTAGAGTCCGCAGTGGCAAGGCAAAAATGTCAAAATCAGGGCGATCACCATTGATCTCCTGTTTTTGAGGTGGGGAGAGGGGATAGTACTGGGATTTAGCACCTATAATATAAAATAGTAAGATAAAATGATACAAAAATATTCAAGTGATATACTCATACCTCTGTCTTTACTAGCACGTGCACCCCGCACCATACTAAAACGACACCCATATATAGCCATATGCCCTGCCATTCTGCTAAGTTTTGCAGAACCAAGCATATCTCCAAGAACACCACAAAGAAAGACCTTCAAGAGGAAGTACTGTTCTGAAAGTGCATCCCAGGACCACACACCAACACTAAGCCTTGCAAGCTCCTCATAGAGGACATAAATGAATGACTCCACATTTCCAGGTGAAGAGGGCCCTGGAATGACAAGTGGAATAATGATGTTAGCAGCCTTAGATCGCATGTTGGGAGGAAGGTTTAGAATTGTGACAACAAGGACCCATACATCAGACTGCTTCTTCATAGTGAGCTGAGCACCATCACCTGAGATGGTTATTGCAGTATCTCTGGGATCTTGGAATAAATGGGAGTGATTGATATGATTAATGGAGTCAGAGAAATCTGAGTATGTGGTGGGGGATGAATCAGGCTCCAGCTCTTCCAGAGCCCTTTGTAAGTGCTCATGTCGGTATCGCATAGCTTCTGCCATCTTTTTATTCATATAGAATGACTGGATGACAGGGGCAATGGGGGTGTAGAACATTTGGGCCCTTGGATGACCATTCTTGTCATAGCGCTGTTGGCCACATGGCCCAAGCTGTTTGTTGCGAACATAGATGCAGGAATGAAGGTCCTTAAACTCTCCAGTGAAAGCCATGCAGCTCTTGGGACACATGTCAACTAGCTGAGATGACAGCCCTGTAAGCTCTATGGCAAGCTTTCGCACCATATACAGGCTGAGGATCTCAGTACCTGTAGCCTCTTGAAGAACCTGTGCATGGAGCTTGTATGCCTTCACAGTACCGCGAGAGTCGACCCATGCAATGTAGTGCTTTAAAGACAGCACCTCATCTGGGGTAGGTGTACGACCTCGAGGGTCATCAATGGGTGGGTGATTAGGAGGGATATAGCCAGATAAAAGCTGTGTCTGAAGTCTTCTCACAACTTCTGGAATGTCAGCACCAACAAAGTCATCGCCCTCATCAGGACTGCCCCCAGCTGGCTCCCTCCCAGAAAAGGAGCTAGGGTCAGAAGTATCTGGATGCCCTATGGAGGGGGCCACCAAAGCAGGATGAACCTCAGCCTCAGCCTCAGCCTCAGAGTCAGAGTCAGAGCTCATAAAACCAGAGCCAGCCTCAGACAACACAGTGTGGTCCATCTCTGAGTCAGAGATATTGAGGTCCATCCCTAGATAAGCCAGATTGTCAACAGCCTGAGCCACAGCATCAGGAGAGCCTAGATCAATATCCATATCAGGACTAAAAAGATCATCTAAGTACAGCAGAAGTAAGCACAGACATCACTTTATATTAGAGCAATACACTTACCAGGCTCTGCAGCTTCCCCTTGATAGTGATCAGGCTGCCTGAAGTCCTCGGAGTAGGTGTTGGCCGGCTGAATAGGTGGATCTGTGCCGCTTTAGGGTTAAAAATAATAATAATAATAATAATAATAATAATAATTCGTACCTTCTGGGTCCTCTGAGCGAGATCTATTAACATCTGGGGCTGCATAATGCAGCCCAGAGACTCCATGGAGTTGGGAAAGAAGTTGGATAGTCAGATCAATGCGCGATCGCATGAGATGGGCGGAATCTGCATCAGGTGGGAGGGACTGTAGAAAGAGTTGATCTTGCCGCAAATGGGCCTCAATCGTGCGTTTGGTAACACTTTTTGAGCTCCCATAGCACTTAGAACATGGGCAGGTGTATCTTAAAGCAGCTTGAGGCATCATAGCTTCACAGTTGGTGAGAGTACGGTATATTTGTGTGGGCGTGAGGGCAACGCAAGGACAAGGACAAGCGGACTTAGGTGCGGAGTATGGGAACGGCACATGTTCATTCTACTTATGCTCACGTTCGGGTTCGCGTCTACTTTTTTTTCTTCCGTCTCTATACGCTCGCACAGTTGTCTCGCCTCCCGATGTCTGACTTTGAGAATCTTGACGACGACTTTGACGACGACTTTGATCTGATTGACGATACCCCTCCAGGACTCTTCCCACCGGACTCAGGCTCGGTACCCAACGGTGATGACGAGGACGACAACGGGTTGGGCATCCAGTACATGCCGAAACCCCCACTGAGGTCAAGACCCCCGATTGACTTTTCCGCACGACGCTCGACCGTTGACACTGACCTCGACTTCTCTGCGGCTGCTGCTTTCCCTCCTCCACGTTCTCACATGTCAGGCTCGACATTGCGCTCCAGTCTTCATCCTTCAACGGCCCCTTCATTTTCACGCAAGACCTCTCTTGGTTCGGCTCCATTGGCAAGGCAGTTAAGGCTCCCTCCTGATGCCATTGCGGCACTCACCGACTCGGAACTCCTTCATAACCCTCAATACTGCAAGCTGCGCCGAGATCACGACCACTTGGCTTCCGTCCTTACCACGTACGTAGAACGAGAGCTCGCGGAGTTTCGTACCGCGAAGAGCGAAAGCTTGGGCTCTAACATATACCAAGGTGCGTGGTAATCTGCTTTCAAACCCGGATGATCGCTGACTCAATCCCATGACAGCGGTACCCTGCAGTGTAAATTCTTGCCGCGCGGACTCTCGTGGCGCGGACTCTCGCGCATCATCATTGGGGCCGAGCGATTCTGCATCTCAACAAACACAAACCGACGTCATGAAAGACAAGGCCATCGAGGATCTTCTGGAAAGCGTGGAGCCGCCGCCCATGCGCCCAGAATTTCTTCCGAAAACAGTGCTTTGGGACTTCGAAGATTGTGAAACCGACAAGTCGCAGGGAGATATCATCACAGACAAAAACAAGAGTCGACCGAAATTGAGCCTTGCTATCCGCCGCCCGAATGGTACGAAGATCTCAAATGCTGAACTCTCAAACATGCGACGCTTGGCAGAAATGATCGTTCAGAAGCTCATCAATTTCGTCAACTTGGACCCCCGTTCGGCCTGTGCTGGCACCCCCAAGGCGCGGACCAAGACCTTCATCAAGAAATACTTCACGGCTGAACATTATCGAGCTGTGCTTGACCTTGAAGCAGAGCAAAAGCTCCTTCGCTTGTGCTCGGCTCATTGGAAAGCTGACGCCTTTATTACTCAGGTCTTTCTGCGGCGAAGTAAAGAGAAAGCCATGGCAGCGATGAACGCCGCGCCTGCCACATCCCCACAGTCCAACCTGTCCCTGGAGCCACCGACTGCATTTGTCCCACAAATTCAGGAGGTGGCACCCATGAATCTGACGAAGCGGGCTCTTGAGTTGAGCCCCAGCCCCAAATCACCTTCGGCATCGCACGCCCAAAAGCGCAACAAAGACAACCACGTGCCAGCGGTTTCCGGACAGAAGACTATAGGCTCTAGAGGGCCCTTAAACCGTGAGTACTCTACTCAACAACGTCCAAACCCGCTGACGTGGTACTTGTGCACAGAGAACCAACGTCCTGCTGCACGCAAGATCACTCCCACGTTCCTCAACCGCACCAAGATGACTTGTGCGGAACCTGCGCCAACGAGTCTTCGTCTTCTTCACGTTGATCCATCGGGTGCGTCTCTCACGTGTACACTTACAGCATACTGATATGAAGTTGTGTTCCCAGTCGACAACCTCGTTGGTGAGTCGAAACGCTCTGCACTTACGCTCCCACTGACTGCGTCTTCACAGCGACCCTCACATCCGAATTCCCTTCCCTAACAAACGCCCCCCGTCTTCTTTACTCCATGAGTGCGCAGTCGTCGTTCAAGGAAGGCAAACCTTCTGAGCAAGTCGCGACGCTCCTCGAGCGTGTCCAATTCGCGGACCCGTGTTCACCCGACATTGACGAGGACAACATGTGCCAAGGCTGGGGGCATTACCAGTTCACGGCGGGTGGTATCAGCCCGGCATCCTCGCTTACCAGTTGGGAGAAGGTTGGCAGCGTCGCTACTGCCTTCAAGCTCGTGGCAGCCGCCATCAAGACATGCCAAGAAGCAAGATTGATGTGCTCGAACGCCGGAATGCCGAAGACGAGTGGGTTCATCAGCGATGCGTACCTCGAGAAGATTCTCGAGTATCTCGAGAGTTGCTGGGTTGGCGCTGGCGGGGTACGTATTCAATACACTTTCCCTGTTTTTTTTTAACCTATCTTAGGTGTTCACTTCTTCTCAAAATCATGTCCCACTTCCCACCACTCCTTCGTATCGCGATGTTGCAATGTCACCTCCACCGCGTGGGCCTGTGATTAGGATCAAGCGGCCAGCTCTTCCCGCCGATGTTGCCACAAGCAAAATCCCCGAGGTTCCTACAGGAACCGACTCTACCACCCAGCCCCCTGCCACCACAGAACCCACAGAGCCTTCCGTGGGGCTAGATGAGGTGCGTCGGTGTTTGTAGTTATACCCTCTCCCACCCACCGCCTCTAGGGTGCTCAAGCAAGTGCCGCGTCGCTCAAGCTCCTTCAAGTCTCAGAGCTCCTGGCCTGGTTCGGCGACAACAAGCTTAGCGCCCCGAAGTGGAAGCGGAAGGACGGTACGTCATGTGTTCTAAGCCCAGTAATATTAACTATAGCCTGGGCAGATCTCGTCGATGCCATCGTCAAGTCCCCCGAGTTAGCACACATTTCCGAGTCGACCGTCAAGGAAATCATCGAGAAGGTAAGATCCTCATTGTCCGTAGCATTCAACTCTGACTTACTGTTGCCAGCGCAAGGCGAAAAAAGGGCCACCAAAGCCACTCGCTGCATGACTAGCGTATGCCCATCGAATACACTGCTGCGCGCGGGCAGCTACAACTGCCCTTGATCCCGGCATGCTCTCGCTCGTATTTGGTTGAGGGGTTTTTTTTTCTAATATTTGGACTTTCCGACGTACATACACGACTTGATACGACTCCCCCTCGACCTGGCGTGACTACTAAATGAATAAAAATTTGACTGCGAAATGCATAAAAAGTACGCGGGATGACTAAGTTTGACCAATAACAACTAGAAAAACGACTTGATGACAACTGCAACCGACTATGGATTGTACATCAATGACTTGATGTGACTTTTCGGAACTGGGAACGACTTGAATCGGACTTTGGGTGACTGAGATTGACTACGTATTTAGCCATAATTGACTTGATGTGACTGTTGGTTGACCTAGATTGGACCAAGAACGACTACGAATTTGTCCCCCAATGACTAAAATTGATGTCGGACGACTCAGATTGCCCATGCGTCGACTTTGCTCGACTTCGGCAAAGCCCCTCAACCTAGCTATTCGTAGTCGATCCTTAGTCACCAAAACTCACAATTCTTGCAAATATTCGTTTTTTAGTCGCGTTGACTACCCGATGACTATTTGGGGTAAACGGTCGACCAACAGCCGACTAACCTTTTTTACTGAGTGTAACCGTTGCCACTTGATGAGACGATCCCCAATTTGATACTAGCCTCATCTGATACTAATAATAATATGTGATTAGATGCCCCTCGAATGTTATTGTTAAGCATCCTGCCGTATACAGTAACTGTGGATAGCCCGCCGACGGTCAAGGGGGCGAGGAGAGGGTAACAAGTGATTTCGTTTGGCAGCGAGCGCTGAACTTCACGGAAACATGATGGGGTGGGTGATCACCAATCGTGATAGCCCTGAGTAATCTACTGTAGGCCCGCCAAGAGGTTTTGCAAAGATCGGTCGTATGACCTGTGCGCCAAGCTATCGGTATAGTCAAAAAGGCGCGTTTTGGCAATGTTGGAAGTACTGTATAGCCAATCCTGGCAAGCGAAATGACGGTATCGCAGGTATGGTGTGATCTACGCACGGATCCTGATGGTTTTTGATATACTGTACCTACTCGCTCATACCGTCACGGCCTCAGCTACAGTGGGTGGGTACTTTTCTCTGTCCGAGTCGAAAGCTACCATACTGACTGAGAATGGTGCTTCGGAGGGAGCTGAAAGTGGTGGACGACTCTTCGGGACAGCCTTGCTGGTGATTGCCTCTGCTGTATTTTGCGCATCCCAAGGGACAGTGGTACCTGTGCGGACCTTGAGCTGGGTGAACGTGGCAACAATGACATCCGGTCCGTCGAGCGTCTCGCGAAGGTTATCACGTGAGTTCAGGCTGGGGATATAATGTCAGGGGGAAAGAACAGTAAACGAAGACGACGCACATGGCCATGAATGCGCAAAATGAGAGCCGAACCATGATGAAGAGGGGCGGGATGTATATAAGCGTATGTCCAGACCTAGCAATCTTGGTTCAAGGAGTCAATGTTTGACAAGAGGAAATAGGAGGCAAAAATGAACAGTACCAAGGCGACGCAAGAGACGGCAAACACTCTGTAGAGTAGCACAGTTGTCACAAACAAGTCGCCAACCGATCAACGCACTGGCTCACAGGTGAAGTGTACCGCAATTGATAGAATAAATCGCGAGAAGGTTCAACACATTGTTTGTTCTAACGAGAGAGTCAGTGTGAACAGGGTAAGGTCGTTGTTGTAATGTTCAAGCACGAACGCACCTCCGAACCTGACTGCGATTACTCAGGAGGTAATAAACCATTCCAACAGTAATGAGGAGGTCGCAGAGGACCTTGCAAGATATTGAAGCGATGAAAAACTCCTGGTATACGGCAATTAGAGATTGCAGCCAGGATCATCAGGCTGTGAGAAAATGCACCTCAAAGAAACGGCCTAGGTCGTGTACATGCTGAAGGCTATATGCAGAACCTGTGAGAAAAAAACAAGGAAAAGAAAACGTGTAACTATGGCTGACGCTTTTGTGCTGTACGCTGAAGACGAGGATAATGCTTTAGCGACCCACGAATAAAGGAACAGAAGGAGTAAACACACCAGTCCCAAAACCTCAAAAAATATTAATGTGAGCGTCTCGAGAAATGCTATTGAGGAGGAACTCACCGAACGAGGCCAGTGACACGACAGACTACTCATGTGAGTGGGTGCCAGCTTTGAACAAATTGCGTATACGTACGATCGCTGTCGGCAGGTATGCAGAACTGCCGCCCACTGGACTAGAGTAAGTCTCACGCAAATGAAAAAAAAGAAACCAGTAAACTCACGACGGTAGATCCTATACGCGTAGAAGCTTGGCCCCTTTCAGTAAAAGTTGTTTCATGAGCACCACATGAAAACGTACTGCTGTGCGGAGACATCAATAACCACTGGTTATATATACATAAGCAATGCAGAAAAAAGTTGGTCGCAAGAGACTAGCGCACTAGAAGATAAAGTGATTGCCTTCAGAGAGATATCTGCTTTTGTAAGTCTCGAGGCGAGTTCCGTGTCACGGCAGACATACAATTTGACTCCTAGACGCCCATGAGAACCCCGGCTAGAACAGTACTTTTTGGAACGGCGTACCATGGTGGTTGTTTTAATGCGTTGGATTATAGTCCCCAAAATTTGTGACGACGACACGATAAGTCTCATGAATAACGAAACCTAGGTTGGCCGTGTCAACGAGCCTAGTCAAAGATGGTGTCATCATCGTGCGTTGGATAGCGAAGTTTTCGAAGATATATACATCAAAAAAGCGACCTGCAAAGGTTTCATTAAGATCCCGAAGTATGGGACGTCGCCCGTCGCCCGTGGGGGCACTCACAAAGGACTTTAGAGGCCACCGATCCCTTGAGTAGTGGCTATTATAGTAGGAAAAAAACTGACACCAAGTAACGCCACACAAACTACACGGCTGATCAGGTCCTGCGACGTTGTATTACAGACAGTGAGACGCACATAGACGAGAGGACTGTGCCGATGAACAACGCCCCGAGGGTGTTGTCCACAGGGATTGATGCGGGCATGGCTGATATAAGTCAAGAAAGAGAGAATAAGAGTCGACAGCAACGGAGGGGAGAAAAGGCAGGCAATGAGAGCAGTCGATTACCGAACTCGCTCGCTGTTAGATAAATGGATCCGTCATGGTGCCTGCACGAATAGAGAGGGGACGGCAGACAGCCACGAATAATGATCCCATCAGGAGCGTGTGCACAGGAGCAATTCACAGCCCACAGTCCTTACGTTCCATACAAGTTTCAGCACCTGGTTTACTGTACTCTGGTTTTCTTTGTACCCTGAGACATGGCACCGAATTTGTAAGGTCCTGACGCGGCCACAAGCTCCTCTTTCACAGCTCTGTGGGTGCCGTGCCAGTGTGTCAGTGTGCCATACTTTAATAGAGAAATACAGTACGGAGACAGTCAGTTACTTGAATAGCACAACACATTCCAGCAATCCAACAGCAATCTCCGGATCATGACAGGTTGCTGACAGATCACTGGAAGCTCCAAGGTAGACTCGGCCCATTATTTGTCCCGCCTCAAAGTGAAACAAAAAAAAGTGCTTAGTACGTTTGGGTCTGGCGTCTCCTCGCCAGCTGTCAAGTCATGAAACCGGTGGTGGTTCAGGGGATCAGGTAGACCATATCTGTTTAAAGCGTGGGAAAGCGTGACAGTCTGTGGGAGAGAAAGATGAGGTATCTCTGCGCAGCGAACTACGAAGTGTTTATGGGGTGAAAAGAAATTTGAAGAAACCCTGGAAAGAAACTGAAAACGCAAGTTGGAAAATTGCCCTTGAAAACGCCAGTCAATGGTCGAGTAGGCGGCCCAGCCGGCCCGACGCGAATCCGTATGACCGCACCGTATGACCGCACCTCAGGCACCTCCGGCTTGCCTCCAACAATACTGTATCTAGAAAGTTTGTTTTATGCGTAACAATTGACATGGACTTCTGGACTCTTTCCGGCATAGCCGTTGATAAGTGCCACATAAATAAGGTAAACCGTAACAAAGAAGAAGCAATATTCCCTTTATATTCTTAGCACAGCCAGTAGATCAAACAAGGACGACAACGAGTATGACTGTCATAATTGGTGTAGTAATGTGCCCAGCCTGTACGTCCGAGTATGTATGTACTGATCCGCTCGGTATACATGAGAAGTTAATCAATTCACAGACATTGAGATGTGGACGAGGACGAATTCTAATAGACGCATTCTCTGTCGCTTCGGCGAATCCTCTTAAGGGATGGCAGAAGGGTCCCACGGTGATTGGTTTCGCCGCGGGGACCACATGAAGCCGGAGAAGCGCAGCTAGCCCCACGAAAGGGGATTGTCCGGCCAGGAGCAGGTGTGGGAGCGCTAGCTGACTATAATAGCTGAGCGGGAAGCCCTCCCCCCCTTCCCACTCGTGTTCCCCCCCATGCAACCAGTCCGAGTTTCTCGAGACTAATAGACGTCCTAAATGGTCTCGGAAGGATGGCGCTCGGGGTAGCGGTAGCCCCCTGACGAGAGCTTTCGTAGGCTCGAAACCGCTACTGACCTCTTTACCCACCTCTGGGCGTACTGTACTGACCCTTATCCTCAGAGCGGGTGGGAGACGGATGCACAAAGTGGGATAGACAGCCCGAGTGCCCTTCTCACACAGAGACTAGGCACTATGTCCCGCTGTGCCATTCGGCGTAGTCCGCCCACAGCTGGAAGAACGATGCGATTCCTCTTTCCAGAAGTTACCTGAGTAAGCCCAACAATGACAACTAGATCGAGATTTAGTAATGCGACAAGCGACAATGCTACGAATACGAGTAGCATTGCCACGCCAAAGAGGAATTATAAGTGAGAGTCAAGGCCGAAGGGGTGAAACAGCAACACGCCGCCATAATAAACCGGTAACAGCCGGGGAATCGGGGGACAACGTGGGTGATGAAGCAGCACCGAATGCTTGGGGCGCAACGAGTTGATGCTGCGGCCAAGTATGCGACCGATCATGGTGCCAAGTTCGTTTGCATAGATCAATGTTCCGCTAAAGCAACAAGTGGCGCACGTGCGCCGTCCTGCTATGCTGCTACAAAGCCCATAGACGACGAATTAGGTACCCTCCTCCGATGGGCGAAGAGAGGGAGAGAGAGATTAGCAGGCCATACATATAGCTGACAGTTGCGAATTGAGATTGAAGAGGCAACTATCCGGCATGAAACACAAGGTCGTAGGGGCTTGCGTAGGGGAGCGTGTAGTGCATTTTTGAACCAACCTAAGTCACACCGAGTTTGATGCTATCGATTAATTCCAATGAGGTATTCGTAGCAACAGTGAGTTCGTAAGTGATATTATGACTATAGCTGCGCGTGTGATACTGCGTAAACGTTCCTAACAACGACCATGAGAAAACGGCGTACGTCAGGCCCAGTAACTCAGGAACTGTCGAACTGAGGGAAAGCATATCAAACTGTATGAAGAGTATCACTGGCCAGCGGTTCCGTCGATTTGGGTCTACCTGGGACATGGGAATTCCGGATTGTCCTTGGAATTTACCCGGACAGGTAACTCAGCTCGCTTTTCCCAGCAAGTGAGTGGGAATATAGGTTCCGTCACTTCTGTATAGTCGCCGACTCGGAGTTAGTTGGACGCAGTGTAACTATGTAATGAACAGATGGAACTTACCATGGTGCGAAGCTTGATTGGGCCCGCTGATTCAGCCGGGAAGGTCATCTAGAGTTGTTTGGATACATTTCAGAGCACGATAGAGAGTATGGTTTACCAAGTAGTTCACAGTAACTTAGCAACGTTTGCATTGCAAGAGATTGGTCATCACGTGACAGCCAGCTGTCTCTTCGCAGACAAAGCTACAGTTTCTATGGGTACAGGACAGTCAAAAACAAAACAGAGTCTTCCGATTTTTTTTGGATTGTATACAGTAGCCCCACCAGGGCCCAGGTAAGCGGGGTGACGGTACGCACGCAAGAAAAGCGTCAATGCGTAGCCTAATGGTTTTTATATATCTGCCCGCTCATACCATCAATCGAAGACCCCGGGTACTTTTCTCTGTTGAAAGCTATCACGCTGTCTGGGAACGACGTGTCAGAGAAATTTGGAAGTGGGACACCCTCCGAGACTGCCGTGTTTGTGCTAGCTTCTGTTGTATTTTGCGTGTCGCATGGGACTGTGGGACCCCGGCTCGTGACCATGACAATAATATCTTCCCGTGCGTCGAGCGTTTCGCGGAGGGTATCACGCGAGTTCAAGCTGGGGTAGAATGTCAGGAAATATCACAAAGGAATAACGAACAAAGAAGGCGCACATGGACATGAATGCGCAGAGTGAGAGTCGAATCATAATGAAAAGGGACGGGACGTATATGAGCGTATCTCGATACTTGGCGAGCTTTGCTCAAGGGGTCAATATTTGACAAGAGGACACAGGTGGTAAATGTGAACTTACCACGGTGACACAAGAGATGGCAAACACTCTGCACAGTGGCACAGTTGTCAGAAAAGGTGTCAACGTCGATCGGCGCATTGGCTCACAAGTGAAGTGTGCCGCAATTGATAGAATAAATCGCGAGAAGGTTCAACACGTTGTTCGTTCTAGCGAGAGAGCCAGTGTAAACCGATTTTTGCAATGTTCGGGCACAAACATACCTCCGAACTTGAGTGCGTTTACTCAAGAGGTAATAAACCATCCCAACAGTGATAAGGATGTCGCAGAGGACCTTGCAGGATAATGTGGGAATTAAAAACTCCTGGCATGAACGGCAATTAGGGATTGCAGTCCACATAATCAGATGAGGGGAAAACGCACCTCAAAGCGACTGCTCGAGTCGTGTATGTGCTTCAGGCTATTTTGAAAAACCCGTGAGAAAAAAGGGGGAAGAACACGCGGAACGACGGCTGACACTTTTGTACTGTACACTGAAGACGAGGGTAATGCTTTAGCGACCTACAAATAAAGGGACAAAAGGGAGAAACACACCGATCCCAATACCTTACCAAAGTCGGTTAAAACAAGGTGAAAGTCTCGAGGCACGCCGCTGCGGAGGAACTCACCGACTTCGGTCAGTGAGACGACAGACTGCTCGTGTGAGTAGGTCACAGTTCCGAATAAATTGCGTAGCGTACGATCGCTGCTGGCAGGTATGGCGAACCCCTGCCAACTGGAAGAGGATAAGTCTCATACAGATGAAAAACACCGGTGAACTCACGACGATAGATCCTATACGCGTAGAAGCTACGTCCTTTCAGTGAGAGTTGCCCCATGATCACTGCATCAAAAACGTACTGCTGTACTGAAACTTCAAGAACATCTGTTACCTATGCATAAGAATCGGGCGATAATTGGTCAAAACAAAATGGCGCACTGGTAGATAAAGTTATCGCCTTGAGAAAGGTGTTCGCTTTTGTGAGTCCCAGGAGGAGCTTTGTGTCACGGCAGACGTACAGATTGACCCCTAAATGTCACACAGGAATGTCAACCAGAACAGTACCTTGTAACAGCCGGGCTTACCATGAGAGCTGTCTGAGTGCGCTGGATTCGTAATCCCCAAAATTTGTGATGATATCTCGATAGGGCTCATGAACAACAAAAACTAGGTTGACCGTGTCGACGAGCCTAGTCAAAGATGACGTTACCATCATGCATTGGACAGTGAAGCTCTCGAAAATGTCACGGTATACATCAAAAAAGCGACCTGCAAAAGCTTCATTAAGATCCCGAGCAGGGACGCCGCACGTAGTGGCACTCACAAAGGACTTCAGAGGCCAACGATCCCTTGAGCAGTGACTATTATAGTAGTAATAGACTTGCAACCAGGTGACTCCATACAGACTACGTGGCCGATCGGGCTCGATGAGGCAGTGCGAAATTGTATTACAGATAATGAGCGCACATAGACGAAAGGACGGTCCCGATGAGTAACGCTCCAAGGGTGTTATCCACGGGAATTAATGCGGGCATGACAGATATAAATCAAGACAAAGAATAAGAATCAACAGCGACGGAAGGGGAGAAATGTGGGCGATAGGAGCGGTCGCCCGAACTCTCAGCATTGTTGATAAAGCCCTGTCATGGTGCCTGCACAAATAGGAAGGGCGCTGATGGGTAATGAAATAGGGTGATTCCCTCGGGAACGTACTCGCGGCCCGGCGTGGGAGCGCTTCACGACCCACTACAGAGTACGTACACCAGCACAACCGCAGTGGCTCCGATCACTGAATTACCATATTCGGCCCAACGTGGAAGCATGCTCGTTGCTCGTTGCCATGAGAGTAGCCAGATGGTCCCGTGAGATTGCGTCTTTCTGCACATGTTCTGGCTCCTGAAGGTGTCGTTTGTCTGTTTAAGGCTTGGTTTGTTAAGGAGGCTTCCCCACACACCGAGATATAGTACCCTGTGATATGGTACCGACACGGAGAACCAATTGCATAGTAAATATATAATTCCTGGAATGTGGACACTAAGGTAGGGAAAGCTCACGAGCCCGCATCATGTCCACGTGATAGTGTCCGGTAATCTTGAGTTCACGTGTAACTTTGTGTATAACAGCGGACCTGGATTCTGTCTGGCCCCGGCACAGCTGTTGACGAGAGTCATCTACAAGAAGTAAAACCATGACAAGAAAGAAGTGATCTTGCCACCGCCGATACGGTAAATTAAATCTATTTCTTTCAACGCAGTAGAAGACAGGTTAACCCAGTGCGTAGCACAGCAACCGCTGCGGGCATCGCATTAGTGCCACATATGCTCCCACTACTTCGCCATCAGCACCGGGTGCGTATTCCTGCACAAAATTGTCGTATATCAAAAGCACTTCGTGTGAGTGGACGGGTGGGGGCGAGAACTTGGCAGTCGGGTGCATGGGGAAGTAGCAGCAGGATATAGCGATGGTATGGTGTCCCTCGTGTAGGGCGCGAGGCACGTAGGACATATGTGCGATGGAAGGGCGCAAGCCATCAAATGTCGCAGAGGCGAACGAGCTTACTGTATTGAGAACGTTACATAATCCTGGTGTTCACATGATGAGAACGATAGGTTCTTCTCGTCCGGAACGTCTGGGAATGATTCAGATTGTGCAGACGTCGAATAAGTGGTAGGATCCGGCTCAGGGTGGAATGAGGTCGCGTAGGACTTGGGGGCGTCAATCAACTGTCTCGGAACAGGCCTAGACCCGCTCGTACAAAGAAGACGCAGGTCTCGGCTAGCGCAATCTTCCTCTTTGCTCTTGCATGAAGGACAGTATTCTTCAGCAGTGCCTCCAAAAAGATCCATGCAAGTCAACTGCTGGCCGGAGCATAGGAAAGCCGTCCGGAGTGACGCACATCACGTGAAGACGCACCATCTGAAAGTTTTTGAGAACGGAGGGGTCAGGCAATATACGAGAAAGCCAAATGCGTCTTGGTTTCGCCGACGAGGTCAGAATAAACGTCCTGGTCCATATCCAATGTGACCAAGACTCGGAGTCGCGTCTGTCAAGCTGAGTAAGAATGCAGACCCATTCCCTTGGTGGCCTTCCAACTCACCACGCAGATTTATTTGCCCCATAACCTTCAACACACCTAGCCACCCCTTTGCGTCTTCTACACCCTCAGTGGGTACCACACTCTCTTTATGTTTAGCCAGCGCGTATCGCCCTCCGCTTTGAGTAGCTGCGTCTGTATCAGGGTCGGAACGAATGTAGGCGAGGGCTTGGTCATACGCAGGGATGACGCCGAGGACGACGGGTGAATTCCATTCATGAGGTCCCTCGACCACAGTAATACTTGGGCGAAGGCAGGTATTTTGGGTTCTTACGACCCTGAGTCCTACGTGGGAGAGGGCGTCAAGGCTGGATCAACGTCATGTGGGGCGTTCATAGGGTAGAAGGAGCTGGAGGTGAAGGGGTAGATGACGCACTGGAAAGGCTATCGCCGAGCGTGGAGTTAGCCCTGCCATTGGGAATGAAACGAAGCCAAGCGTTGACTAGCTTGAAGTGAAACTAACCTTACCACGTGACTACTCACAGTCTGATCAGATCGGGACCTCCAATTTGCGTTCAATGCTTGTGGTGAATCGTCTTGCGGTGACTCGGAGTGCAAACCTCTCTGTCTGCTTGCCCTCAAGGAGGGAAGTACTTCGTAAACCGATGTCTAATACTTGGTCTAATGCGGTGCCCGGTTCGCCCCATTCGCTCCTGTCGTTGGGATATTACTCCGAGCGCTCACTACACGGGATGCAAGTCCTACATATAATTCCGGATCCTCAAATAATTACCCATTCTGACAATTGTCTTACCAGTGAGCGAACAGCGCATGGAAGAGCGTGAAATGGCGAAGCGCAAGGTCGCCGGAATCGCAAATATCGTGATCGATATCTGTGAGAGGTACAAGCCGAATTAGAGAGATCACCCGGTTTTGGCCTGCGCACCAATAGTCGAAGCGGATTCACTTCAAGGTTCGTATTTTCCCATGACTCCCATGGTCTGATGAATGATGTCGGATAAGGTCGAACACGTGCTGAAGAAGTGTGCAAAGGCAAAAGGCGTCAAAGAAGTGCGACTCGGCCTGTGTCTTGTTTACTATTTCACAAACTCGACACGTCTGAGTAGTATGATTATGGTAAAAATGACGCTAGTTCTCCATGTCAGTTACACAGATTTACCTGTAGTTACTTGTAATGTAGAAATAGTTGGGTTCGAAAGTGAACCTTTGAAATGTAGTCACTCGTCGCCATGACTTTCTCCTGCGTGTTTGTATGTGACTCTTCTCTACTCTAGTTCGAACATAATCCGAGTCGCATGACAGGGGGCACCGGATACCTTTCTCTGTCGAAAGCTATCACGCTGTCCGAGTCTCTGAGAGATGTGTCGGAGGAAGCAAAAGCTATTGGAAGACTCTTCGGGACTACCGTGTTGGCGCTTGCTCCCGCCGCATCTTGCGCGCCACACGGGGCTATGGTACCCGTGCGTACCTTGAGCTGGGTGAGCACGGAAACAACACCTTCCGGTCCGTCGAGGGTCTCACGGAGGTGATCTCGTGAGTTCAGGCTAGGATATTATATCATAAACCAGGAAGATTGAAAAGGGATAACAAACAAAGAAGGCGCACATGGCCATGAACGCGCAGAAAGCGAGCCGAAACATGATGAAAAGGGTCGGGGTGTATATGAGCGTATCTGGATACTTGGCGAACTTCGTTCAGGGAGTCAATATTTGACCAGATGACACAGGGGGTAAAGATGAACAATACCAAGGTGAGGCAAACGACAGAAAACACTCTGCAGAACTGCGCCATTGTCAGAAAACGAGTTGACACTGATCGACTCACTGGCTCACAAGTGAAGTGTGCCGCAATTGATAGAATAAATTGCGAGAAGGTTCAACACGTTGTTCGTTCTAGAGAGAGAGCCAGTATAAACAGGAGGTTGGCATTTTTTCAATGTTCAGGGACGACGTACCTCCGGATTTGACTGCGGTTACTCAAGAGGTAATATACCATGCCAGCATTAATGAGAATGTCGCAAGGGACCCCGGGGGCCAATGTAGCAATAAAAAACCTCTGGTATGAACGGTAATTAATGGCCGTAGCCCACATCATCAGACGAGGAGAAAACGTGCCTCAAAGCTACCTGGGTGCGGGTCGTGTATGTGCATCAGACTGTAAGCAGAACCAATGAGAAAAAAACAAGGAAAGAACAAGTGTAACTACGACTGACACTTCTGCGCTGTACACTAAAGACGGTCGTGATGCCTTAGCGACCCACAAATAAAGGAACGGAAGGGAGAAACATACCTATCCCAAGGCCTTACCAAAGTCGGTTGAAAATGAGTTGAAAGTTCGGAGGAATGCTACTACGGAGGAACTCACTGAATCCTGTCAATGAAGTAACAGACTGCTCGTGTGAGTGGGTGCCAGCGTCGAATAAATTGCGTGGACGTACGATCGCTGCTGGCAGGTATGGAGAACCCCCGCTCACTGGAACAAATTAAGTCCCACAAAAAAGAAAAACACGAGTAACTCACGACGATAGATCCTATACGCGTAGAAGCTACGTCCATTTCAGTAAGAGTCGCTTCACAGACCACCCACGAAAACGTACTGCTGTACAGAAACTGCCAAAACAACTGATTACGTAGTAAGCATAAGAATTGCGGACAAAATTGGTCATAACAGGCTTGCGCACTTGAAGATAAAGATATGGCCTTTAAATTTTTGTAAGTCTCAGGACGAGCTGCGTGCTATGGTAGACGTACGGATTGACCCCTAGAAGACGCATGTAAACATCAACCAGCACGGTGACAGTACTTTCGAGCGGCTTACCATGAGTCGATTAAGAGAGTTCGATAATCTCCAAAATACGTGACGCCGAATTGATAAGTCGTATGAATACATGAAATTAGGTTGACCGTGTCAACGAGCCTAGTCAACGATGATGTCACTATCACGGATTCGATAGCGAGATTTTCGAAAATGTATACATAAGAAAAGCAACCTACAAAGGCTTCATAAAGACCCCCAAATATGGGACGCCGCATGTAGAGGCACTCACAAAGGATTTCAGAGGCCACTGATCCCTGTAGCAGTGACCACTATAGTAGGAATAGACTTGCAACCATGTAACACCATAGATACTAGATGCTCGATCAGGCTCGATCCGGTCCGGCGATAGTGTATTACGGATAGTGATATACGCACACGGACGAGAGGACGGTGCCGATGAGCATTGCCCCACGAGTGTTGTCCACAGGGATTAATGCGGGCATGGCAGATAAAAGTCAAGACAGAGAATAAGAATCGACAGCGATGGAAAAGGAGAAAAGGAGAACAATGGGAACGCTCGATTACCCAACCGGCAGCGCAGTTGATAAACTGAAGGCGCCCGTCATGGAGCCGGTAAAAATAGGAAGGCGATGACGGACAGTCAGAAAGAATGATCCTATCAGGAGCGCACATTTCAAGTCAGCAGTGCTTCCGCTAATTCCGGGGGTTATGTCGACCTTGTGGAAATCCTGAGTTTATTCTCGACAGTGTCCGCAGCACAGCCGTTTATCAGAGCCACATCCTGTTCACGACGTACACCATAACGAGAAAAAGATCTTCCCACGATCAATAAATCAAACTATTTTTAAGAGCACAAGACACAGACAAACCAGGCGTGTGGCACAGTCACTATTATGGATATGGTTTCACCTCCTTTACAGCGTATGGGCCCGGATGGGTATCCATAGCAGCGTACCAGATCGGCTTTCTTCAAGTCCCGAATTCTCCAGATCCTAGACCGCCCACATAAATGCGCCTCCACCGGTCCCAGCGATTGCGCGTTCCTACACAAACCCTCGTACTTCGAATGCATCTCGCTGAGTGGGCCGGGCGGGAGCGAGAATTTGGCAATCGGGTGCGCATGTGGAAATTGTAGCAAGACATGAAGGCAACATGGCGCAAGGTATGGCGTCCTCTGCGCGGGGTGCGTGGACGGATAAGTCAGATGCACGACGAATGGGGGAAAGTCGTCAGAGGTCGTAGAGAGGTTGGCGTTCGACCTTCACATGATGGGAATGAAAACGGAAAATTCACTGCAATCAATGAAGGTATGTCTCGAATGACGGAATCTCCTCGGAACGTCTGTGGGCGATTCAGACTGTACCAGCGTTGACTGAATGGTAGGGGGTGAACCGGTGAACCATAAATTGGGTGTGCTTGGCTCGCCAGTGACAAGAGCTGTTGCACGTACTGTATACAGAGCCCTTTACAGTAAAGAAGGATATGGTACATTGAACTTGATGTCGTCACGTCATCGAACACGCTTGAGTCAAGAAAACCGTGGGAGCATCGTTTGGATTCAATAGAGTCAAAGCTTAACGAACGACCAGATTCTTCGAATCAACATTACTGTACGACATTGCCACACACAAATTACTGTGAGACTTATTTTTAGCTCCACATCGTCATTGATAGGATCAAATACACCAAACCTGATTACTGTACTATTTATGTCGACTCGGGAATAACATCCCCGAAACAGCAGGAAGTAGCAGACATTCTCGAAAGTCGTTTCATGTTCGCGTAATCGCATCCTTCTCTCGTGCGAACGTTGAACATTGAACGCCAAACATTTCAAGCTGAACGTATTGAACACCCGCACCGTTTCGTTCTCACCAGTTCTCCGACACACATCTGCTATTCTTCGGCAATTGTGCTGTCGCACGTCAGATGGGGTCCACTCCAATCGCTGCTGTACCTGGTGACCGATGTCTGTGAAAGGTATAACTCAAGTGAGCGATCTCCTGATTGGCCTGCGCACCATTGTGGGTTCACTTTAATGGTTCGTGCATTCTAATGGTCGTATTTCCCCATGATTCCTGTGGTCCGACGCACTACCAGGGAGCTAGATTGTCAAACACGTACCGAAGAAGTGCGCAAAGGCAAAAGACTCGCCGGAATCGCAAATATCGTTATCTGTCTGTGAGAGGTATGACCCGAATCAGTGAGATCACCCGGTTTTGGCTTGCGCACCATTAGTTGAAGTGGGTTCACTTCAAGGTTCATATTTTACCATGACTCCCGTGGTCCGATAAACGACCAGAGTGTCGGATGAAGTTGAACATGTGCCGAAGAAGTGTGCAAAGGAAGTGTGCAAAGGCAAAGAACTCCGACTCGGCTTGTGTCTTGCTTACTATTTCACAAGCTCGACACGTCTGGGTAGTATGATTATGGTAGAAATCGCGCCAGTTCTGTATGTAAGTTACACAGTCGAAAGCTATCGCACGGTCTGAGTCTCTGGGAGTGATGTTCCGGAAGAAACCAAAGCTATTGGAAGATCCTTCGGGACTACTGTGTTGGCACTTGCTCCTGTCACGCGCAGTAAGGCGTGTTCTTTCGGAGTTCGATTCGGAGTTCGGAGTTCAAAGGCGATTGCCGACAACAAGACGGCGGAGCGATGATTCACAAGACGAGAGGGAATCGTTCGGGGTTCGGGGTGAGGTGAAGCCAAACGAGTAGCTACTGCAGCTGGATACAGTAGGTCGAGCTTAGGGCTCTAGAGGTTACAGGCTGTCCTTAAATACTCACGTACACGAGTCAGTAAAACGACCGAGACATAGACAGAACGCTGAGTCAACAAGTTGGGTTGAAGCTACGACAACAGAGTCGAAGGTATAAGGAAAACAGAAGAAAGAAATGAGGTCATAGGTCAGATTCGTAAGATGCTCCCGTCACACCTTGCGCACCCCACGCGACGGTGGTCCCTGTGCGTGCCTTGAGCTGGGTGAACGAGGTAACAACACCTCCTGGCCCATTGAGAGTCTCGCGGAGGTGATCTCGTAAGTTCAGGCTGGGGAAGAATGTCAAAAATCAAGAAAACCACAAATGAATAACGAACAAAGACGCACATGGCCATGAACGCGCAGAGAGAGAGCCGAGATGAGATGAAGATGGTAGGGATATATATGAGCGTATCTGGATACTTGACAAACTTCATTCGAGTCAATATTTGACCAGGTGGAACAGGGAGTAAAGGTAACAGTACCAAGGTGAGGCAAACGAGAATAAAAACTCTGCAAAATATCACAACTGTCAAAAAAAAAGCTGACGCCTATTGGCGCACCGGCTTACAAGTGAAGTACACCGCAATTAATAAAATAAATCGAGAGAAGGTTCAACATATTGTTGGTTCTAGAGTGTGTGTCGGTATACATAGGAGTTGGCGTTTTTCAATGTTTGGGGGCGAACGTACCTCCGGATTTGACTGCGGTTACTCAAGAAGTGATATACCATTCCAGTAGTAATGAGGACGTCGCAGGGGACCTTGGGAGCCAATGCAGCGATGAAAAACCTCTGGTATGAACGGCAATTAGTAACCGCAACCCACGTCATCAGACGGGGAGAAAACGTGCCTCAAAGTTGCTTGGGTGCTGGTCGTGTACGTGCATTAGACTATAAGTAGAATCAATGAGAAAAAAACAAGGAATAAACACGTGGAACTATGGCTGACAGTTTTGCACCGTACACTAAAGATGATGATAATTCCTTAGCGATCCACAAATAAAGGAACGGGAGGGAGAAACATACCTATCCCAAGGGCTTACCAAAGTCGGTTGAAAATAAGTTGAAAGTCTAGATGAATGCCACCGCGGGGGAACTCACCGAATTCTATCAGTGAAGTGACGGACTGCTCGTGTGAGTGGGTGTCAGCGTCAAATAAATTGCGTGGACGTACGATCGCTGCTGGCAGGTACGGAGAACCCTCGCTCACTGGACTAAAATAAGTCCCGCAACAAAGAAAAACACAGAAAACTCACGACGATAGATCCTATACGCGTAGAAGCTACGTCCATTTCAGTAAGAGTCGCTTCACGGACCCCCACGAAAACCTACTGCTGTACAAAAACTTCCAAAACAACTGGTTACATAGTATGCATAAGAATTGCGGACGAAATTGGTCATAACAGGCTTGCGCACTTGAAGTTAAACATATCGCCTTTAAATTTTTGTAAGTCTCAAGAGGAGCTGCTTGTTACGGTAGACGTACAGATTGACCCCTAGAAGACAAATGAGAACATCAACCAGCACCGTGACAGTACTTCTCGAGCGGCTTACCATGAGGGAGTTGAGAGTGTTCGATAATCTCCAAAAGACGTGACGCCGAATCGATAAGTCGTATGAATACATAAAATCAGGTTGACCGTGTCAACGAGCCTAGTCAACGACGACGTCACTATCACGGATTCGATAGAGAGACTTTCGAAAAAGTATACATAAGAAAAGCAACCTGTAGAGGTTCAATAAAGACCCTGAATGTGGGACGCCACACGTAGAGGCACTCACAAAGGATTTGAGAGGCCACCGATCCCTAGAGCAGTGACCACTATAATAGGAATAGACTTGCAACCATGTAACACCATAGATACTAGATGGTCGATCGCGCACGATCAAGTACTGCAACAGTATATGACAGACAGTGAAGCGCACATAGACGAGAGGATTGTGCCGATGAAGAGCGCCCCAAGGGTGTTGTCCACAGGGATTAATGCAGGCATAGAAGATAAATGTCAAGGCAGAGAGAAAAAGAGAGAACAGCAACGGAATGGGAGAAAGGGCGAGATATGGGAGCGATCGACTACCCAACTCACAGCACTATTGATAATGGCCTCTGTCCATCAGGAAATGATGAAACGTAACTAGGAGCGGTCTGGCCGTGACTAGTGACACCCAAATATGGTAGGAGCTAGTTCCCCTAGTCACGGCTAAACAATTTACAATTTTCATTTTGCTGATGCGCCTAGACAATCCATCAAAGGAATGATATGGACCATATGGTGCATTCTTGATGGTGTCGCCGAACCGAACACGCTCAGGTTTGGTTCGTTGGGATTTGATAGAGCAACAGTGACAGGCAAGCAATTTCTGTGTTTTATTAGAGAAATTTTGAGGTTTTTCCCGCCCTAACTAATTTGGAGAGGTTTATGATAGGTCTCTAAGTATCAGTACTTTCGGTGTTTCCGCGCTTCTTGAGAAAATCCTAGTATCAACATCAGAACTACCCCGACCCAGATCAGGCGCTCTGACATCTATCATAGCGAGATGTGTAACGAGCGACCAGATTCTTCGAATCGACGTTACCACATTACCACACAGCCCAAATTAAGACCTTTTTTAGCTCCGCATCGTCGTTGATATCATAGGATCAAATACACAAAACCTGATAACTGTACTGCTTATGTCGAATCGGGAATAACCTTCCCGAAACAGCAGGAAGTAGCAGACATTCTCGGAAGTCTGAATCGTTTCAAGTTCGCGTGATCGCGTTGTGTTTTTCCTTCTCTCGCGCGAACGTTGAATGCCGAATATTCAAGTTGAACGTATTGAACAGCCACACCGTTTCGTCCTCATCAATGCTCCGACACGCATCCGCTATTCTTCGCCAAAAAAATTGTGCCGCCGCACGTCAGGTGGGGTTCTCTCCGATCGCTGCCGCACCTGGTGACCAATGTCTGTGAGAGGTATAACCCAAGTGAACGAGATCTCCCGATTGGCCTGCGCACCATTCTGGGTTCACTTCAATGGTTCGTGCATTCTAATGGTCGATGGTTTTTCTGTGGTCCGACGCACTACCAGGAAGCTAGTTTGTCTAACACGTACCGAAGAAGTGCGCAAAGTCAAAAGACTCTGAGTCGGCTCACTGTTGAAAACTCGACGTGCACATGGACGTGCACAGGTAGTGTGGTCCCGGTAAAAATGACGGAGTGAATGCGCCGGTTCTCGATTCACGTTGGTCATACAGTGCGAATAGTTATAAGGTTCGAAAATGGGCTCCCAAAAATGTAATCACTTCGTCGCTCCTATTCTCCTGTGCGCTCGTATATCACTCTTTGTTACTCCAGTCAGCGAGTCGCACAACGGGGTGCACCGGGTACCTTTCTCTATCAAAAATTATCACACTGTCTGAGAGCGACGTGTCAGAGGAAACTAAAGCCGGTGGAAGAACAGCCGTGTCGGTGCTTGCTCCCATTGTATCTGGCACGCCCCACGGGACGGAGGTACCCGTGCGTACCTTGAGCTGGGTGATCGTAGCGACAACACCTCCCGGTCCGTCGAGCGTCTCGCGGAGGTAATCTCGTGAATTCAGGCTAGGAGTGAATGTCAGGATTAAAGAAGATCACAAAAGGTTAATGCACAAAGAGGACACACATGGCCATGAACGAGCAGAGAGAGAGCCGAAATATGACGAAGAGGGACGGGACATATATGAGCGTATCTCGATACTTGGCGAACTTCGTCCAATGAGTTAACGTTCGACTAGAGACAGAGGGTGAATGTGGACAGTACCAAAGTGAGGCAAACGATGGAAAACGCTCTGGAGAATAGCACAATTGTCAGAAAAGAAGTCGATACCGATTGGCGGACTGGCTCACAAATTAAGCGTCCCACAATTGATAGAATAAATCGCGAGAAGGTTCAACACGTTGTTGGTTCTATAGAGCCGATATAAATAGGGGGTTGGCGTTTTTTTCAATATTGGGGGACGAACGTACCTCCGGACTTGACTGCGGTTACTCAAGAGATAATAAACCATTCCAGTAGTAATGAAGGTGTCGCAGAGGACCTTGCAAGATAATGCAGAAAAGAAAAACTCCTGGTGTGAATGGCAATTAGAGACCGCAACCCACATCAGATGACGAACAAACGTGCCTCAAAGTTGCCTGGGTGCGGGTCGTGTACGTGCATTAGACTATAAGTAGAACCAGTGAGAAAAAAAAACAAGGAAAGAACACGTGGAGCTACGGCTAACACTTTTATATTGTACACTGAAGACAAGAGTTGTACCTTCAAGTTAGCGGGCCACAAATAAAGGAACAGAAGGGGGGAGAAACATACCGATCGAAATACCTTACGAAAGCCAGTTAGAAATACGGTGAAAATTCCAAGGAATGCCACTGCGGAGGAACTCACTGAACTCTGTCAGCGAGATGATGGACTGCTCGTGTAAGTTGGTTCCAGCCTCGAATAAATTGTGTATACGTACGATCGCTACTGGCAGGTACGGAGAATTTCTGCCCACTGGACTAAAGTGAGTCTCACGCGGACGAAACAAACCAGGAAACTCACGACGATAGATCCTATACGCATAGAAGCTACGTCCTTTTTAGTCACAGTACCAAGCTGCTTCATGAGATATCCATGAAACGTACAGTTGTACAGAAACTGTAACAGCAACTGGTTATGTAAGTCAGAATTGCGGACAAAATTGGTCACAACAGACTAGAAGAAAATGATGTCGCCTTTAAAATTTTGTAAGTCTGAGACGAGATCTCTGTCACGGCAGGCGTACAAATAGACTCCTATAAAGCCCATAAGAACCACAACCAGCACAGTACCTTCGGAACGGCTCACCATGGTTCAGATAGGATAGATCGATAGTTTCCAAAGTTTGTGACACCAAACTGATAGGTCGTATAGACACAAAAGACTAGATTGACCGTGTCGACGAGCCTAGTCGAAGATGATGTCACTATCATGTATCGGATAGCGAAGCATTCAAAAATATATACATCAAAAAAGCGACCTGTAAAGGTTTCATTAAGATCCCAATAGCATGTGGGGACCCTTACAAAGGACTTTAGAGGCCACCGATCCTGTGAGCAGTGACCATTGAAGTAGGAATAGACTTGCAGCCAAGTAACGCCATAAATACTAGATTGGCATGATCAAGTACTGCAACAGTGTATTGGAGACGGTGAGACGCACATAGACGAGAGGACGGTACCGATGAACAACGCCCCAAGGGTGTTGTCCACAGGGATTAGTGCAGGCATTGCAGATCAAAGAGAGAACAAGAAACGACAGCAACAGAAGGGGAGAAAAGGGATGGGAGCTGTCTTCCACTCGACTCGCAGCGCTGGTTGATAAAGGCCTCTGCCATGGAGCCAGAACATATGAAGCGACGGCAGATGACCAACAAAAATGATCCCATCCAAGATCCCATCAGAAGCGTGTGCACGTACAGTATGTTGGTTTCAAGTCGGCAGGCGGCCCGGGTGATTTTTTGTCGTGTCGAAGTCGTGTCGACCGCGTGGAAATCTAAGGGCGTAATGAGTGGATAAACACAGCCGTTTGTCAGAGCCTCAAAGCCATGGTTCCGTGGCGTGGGAGTCGGACAAGAATCCTTCAATAAATTTACTTTTTGGGCATCTGGAAGGCAGGCCCGTTGATCCAGGAATAGGGTGTGGCAGCTCGGCCTCTGTCTGGCAATCAATCACTCGCTTTTCATCACTTCCTTACTCTCACTCTGGCCTGCACCTCCACGGCATCAATGAATGCTCCTCGCGGCACTTCCGGAAGTGGCCAACTTCTGTCGTCGAGGCGTTCGTGCAAGTGTCGCTTCATAGCTTCATCCCCCACCCCGTCGCTCGAGCTCCACGTCAAGATCCACGGAGGAGATTTGCCCCAGCGGCACATGGAACAGTGAGGCCGTCGAGGGCTTTGTTGTGTGCTCAACCATTTCCTCGTCGCCCATGGATCGACACACTGACGGCCGTACGCCGCACGCCGCAGGCTCGTCGTTCGACTCATTCTTCAAGGTCTGTCTCCCTCCCCGCTTAACAAAACGATCACACAGAAACACCTTTACATGCACCATCGAGATCTCAGAGACACCGTCAAGAGCATGCACACGCCCTTTCGCCTTCTCATACCAACACGCTCGGAATCTGGACGGGGCAGCGCCAACACAACTGATAGCGTATAATTCTGCCGGCAGTGTGTGATAAATGGTGCTTGCAGAGTTTTGGGAGTATTCTTCCTTGGTGCTTCTTGCGGTTATAACGGGCAGGCTAATTTCACGGACCTTGTAAGTAGGTCTGTCTTAGAGCATGGTGGATCCGGATCATCGTCTACTTGTTTTCAGATGGCATAGTGGGGAGGGCTCACGTTCGTTGCCTTTGGTGGAACGTTTACCAGTACAAACAAACTTAGTGCCAGGATCATGTATCGTCTGTTTTGGCCGCAATCTGAGACTTGATCCGAGCTGGTTTGCATATCTAACTGTTGCTGTACAGTCATAAAGCGATTCTTTCCAGAGGTAGCTGAGCACTGCACCGCCCTATGTTGACGCAGTCTAGCGACGCGTCGCTTCCTGAACTGCTCAGCCTTGAGTCGGACTCTGCGTACCTCTCGTAATTCCTCTTCATCAGCGCTATTCATCGCACTGTCGCTGTCGCACTACTCGGCCTTGGTCTCATTGTCAGTCTGTAGCGTTGAGCACGCTGTTCGTGCCGCTTGCTGATTCGAAAAGGAGCCTATTCCCGGCGTACCAACCACGAGGGGAGAGATCCACCAGGCATTCTACAGATTCTCCCTTGCTCACGATCGACGAAACAGTCCACTTCCCCCAATTCAATCGTGTATATATTCGCGTGGCGCTGGCAATTCCTGTAAATGCGCGGGATACCCTGAGTCAGCCGAGAATGAACGGGGCGAAACGACCTCGCGTATTGATACCCGCACCCGATAGTCGTTTCTAGCTTTGCGATCTGAGCCACAAATCCCAAAAGGGACCTTTTCCGCGACTGTTTGCGCTCACTGACTGAGCCCCAGATGAACAGGAGACTGCAGGTGGTGACCTAAACTCACCCTTACACGCGGACATGGAAATCGAGATATGATAGTTCCCGCCCACGAGAAAGACGCGGGCCAGATGCCGGTGCAGCGCGTAGCCGGAATTACCAAATGACCGACGCCCTCTCCCCGAGGCGTACGAATCCTCCATTGACCACTCAACCCTCCGCGGAGAACTCGGGAGCAAACACTGTAGGCGTACAATGCATTTCGTGAAGCGCCGTGGACATGGACCGAGTGAGCGCGGGTGTATGGGAATGCGGCTAGTTACAAGCTCCGGTAGCACGACCAGCTTGTTCTTTGACGGCCGCCAGGTATTTGAAGTAGATGCCCCGCTCAGGAAGAGTCTATGGCCACTGAAATGACTCACTGTGTACCCTGGACCGACCTAAACATCGCATGGAATGCGGTTGTTATGTGCAGTGGGCGCTGCAGAAAGTCTACCTTCGGAGGACGAGGACTTCTCTGAAAACTTTATTGCCTCGGTGATAATTTCAAGATCGGCACCAAAAAAAGCAAGTGATATGCACGCCCACCGTCCCATATAGAAGTTAAGAGAAGCCAGGACAATGTAAAGCGATCACTTTGGCGGTTCAAAAAAAAAAGAAAAAGAAAAAGAAAGAATCCCATGGGAGTGCGTCATCGTGATCAGCTCACAAAGGGCCGATAAAGAGCTATTCTTGGGTCCGGTCTCTCCGGTGTCATGCGTTCCCCCTTGCGTTGCCCAGAGGTCCTATTCCTAAGGGCAAGAAGGGAAAAAGGGCGCCCACCAGGGGCCGATGGGCCAAGGGAAGCACTGTGATCTTGCGTAACTACTGTACAGCCCGAAGAGAATGGCCATTTACAGTAGCAGATGGCAAGACACCAGCGTACAGAAAGGAATGCGTTGCGCCGGTATGGACATGACAGCGGCGATCATCGTCCATTTTAGAAAACATGAAGTTAAAAACACGAAACCAAAAAAAGGGAACCCGACACCCGGCATCTCAAGGACAGGAAATCGAAGGCCCTTACTATTCATTCGGTGCCGTGGCTCATACCTCTGCAGGCTCTCTTACGCATAACTTGTCTCCTGTCGCGTGCAAGGTCGCTTGGGTCGTTGCCGACAGGTGCCTACGCCATCTGTGGCCAGTGCAATGTACATCTTGTTTCGGGCTGCGAACTGAAGGAAAAATCGCAAAATAAGGCAACTGACGGAGGCGGATGTACGAAGACGATGTCGTTGACTCGTTGTTGAAACGCGCTTCCGCTGTCCGGCCAACTGCGCGACCACGTGATCAATACATTTGGACGATCCGATTCTGACGGTGTTTCTCTTCCGAGTCTCGACCTCAGCATCTGCTCGTTTATTTGCATCTTCGCGTAATAGTCAGTTGATATCCCAGATCGTTGCCACTACAGCCTAGCGAGCTTCTCCGCCCGTATCGTGTCCTTTCTTCCCACTCGTGCTTGCCGTGCTCTTGATGGACGAAACTGTCCGTGCTACACGGTCCATCAACTCTTCCAGCCAATGCTCCATCACTGAGAGAGCACTCCGCCTTTCGGGCTTACTCGCAGCTTATCTCCTACAGTACGTGAAAAGGGTGTCTAGAGGGTGTCTAGAGCTCCCTAACAGATTTGATAATTGTTGTGACGTGTCTCAGCCATTCTGTAGACTCCTGGGACGGTCTCTTCCCCGGATAGGCGACTCATGGGCTTTCGTGCTCCCTATTTTCCCGTGGCGCGAAAATGATAAGAGCCCAGCTGCATCCTTTCCAAATCCCATCAACCCTGTCGTCGTTACATGGTAGGCATGGTGCGTTCCACATTCTTTCAACTCGCTGCATTATTCGCCCTCGTGCCTGTGAGTGTTTGGGTCTTGACTGGCACTTGTGTAGACACTCATACGACTGACCATTTCATATCACGACAGTTCATACGCGCGAGCCCCTTGGAATCTCGTCACCGCAATAGCCTCCACACTAGTCACCTTCCCCACTTCCACCTCCAGCACGACGATATCATCCCCCCAGGGTGGACCACGCTTGGATGCTACACGTGAGTCTCGTCGCACTGGCATTCTATGATGGTGCCTACTCTGACGATTTGCCCACGTCAGAGTGTATGTTTTCCCTATGCACGAGGAAGATTGTCTTTAACAAAGAGAAATGACTCAGGGATAACGCGCACTTGCATGTCTTCCAAACGGAGCTCGCAGATGACCAAAACGTGACGGTCGAGAGTTGCCTCACGTCGTGCGCCACCCAGAACTTCTCGCTTGCCAGATTAGAACATGATGCACAATGCTGTACGTTTCGTCATCGATCTGTCGTCACATCATGGTTAAGCGACGCTCTCCCCTTCAGTCTGCGGTGACAACCTTGTAGATGGTGCTCTTATAGTCCCCGATGCTGATTGCCAATTGCACCGCAACGGAAATGAGGTGTAAGTTGTCAGGTTTACATCTGTGCTATGTAGACTGAGCGACCGAGATGTCCAGCGAAATACGTGGTCAACAGAATCAGGTCTCTGTTTATACCTTGACGAGTAACGTAGCTGCATTGCCCGTACCGGCCGTACAAAGGACAGGCCTGCCAGGGAAGTGGCAATATTCTCGGTGCCTGGCGTGCGTTTATACGCGCATATATTCGATGTTGCTACTCATGATTTCTTCAATCATCAGTGAACCTGTGTCTTCTCATGTCTTCCCATACCGTTTCATCCTTGCAAACAATAACTCGGCTCAAAACTGTCTCTCTCAATGCTCAGCCTTCGGATACTCCGCCGCGGGTATGGAATATGGTGATGAGTGTTGTGCGTAATCCAATGTCCTGTGTAGAGCATTAAGCATCTGCTCACAGAAACATACACGTCATCTAGGGTGTGGCGACGTAATGGATATCACTAACAATGGCGGAAAGACTGCTGCAGAGAGCGACTGCGCAACGGCTTGCTCCGGTGATCCTCTCCATCTTTGCGGGGGTAGCTGGAGGCTACAGCTTTACCTTTGGAACGGTGACCTCAACACGTGGCATGCACCCACAAACATCGGTCGCTATGAGGTATTCACACCTTTCGTACCAGTATGCACTTGTGCTAAGGAACGTCAACGTAGTACCTCATGCCAGGCCTTGTACCTCCGCTGGTCGCTACTGTCGGTATCAATGGTAAAGTCTCCTTCCTCGAGAAGGGAAGCGAATCCGACTACTACAAGGGGTTCAAAAATTCCACCGGCGCATACGAGCTTGACTTGAGCCTCGTCCATGATTTTTCTCATGCTTGGCGTGAGATGCATGTCAAAACGGATATGTTCTGTTCGGCAGCTGTTATCCTTCCAGATAAAGCCGGACGAATCCTCAACGTTGGTGGCTGGACAAAGAGTTCATCGTACAGTCTCCGACTTTATGCACCCGACGGATCTGCTGGCGTTAATGGGACAAACGACTGGGAGGAAGATCCAGACAAATTCCAACTTCAGGTGAAGGCAGACTCACCCTCACATTCTGCGCGCTCGTTCTAAAAGAGTCGTCTCTTTACAGAGTGGGCGCTGGTATTCGACCGCACTTGTTCTGTCCAATGGCAGTGTTCTTGTTATGGGTGGCGAGAATAGCGAAAGTGGCCCGGCTAACCCGACGCTTGAGATTCTTCCCCGCATCCCCGGTGGAAATACGCGGGTGTCCCTCGACTGGTTGGTGCGTACAGACCCCAACAACCAGTATCCCTTCGTCCACATTCTCCCAAGCGGTCTCATCTTCGTTGGTCCGTCGGATTTTTCTTCCCATAATTGTCGTTGTTGATTTATAATGACAGGATACTACAACGAGGCACGCCTTCTTGACCCCGTGACCTTCGCCACTGTCAAGGTTCTCCCCAATATCCCTGGTTCTGTCACGAACCCCCTTGCTGGTCGCACATACCCGTACGAAGGCGCCTCGGTTCTCTTGCCCCAATATGCTCCATATACGGATGAAAGTACTGTGATGATCTGCGGTGGCTCTGACTCTAGCGGTAATGCTCTCGACAACTGTGTGTCCATCCGGCCTGAGTCAAAAAACCCCACTTGGGTCATCGAACGCATGGTCCGTACATTATTATTTTTTCCCATCTGACCATGGAATGACGTGTTGCTGTCTAGCCGTCTAAACGCGTGATGCCCTGCATGGTTGCACTCCCGGATGGCATGTTCATGATCATGAATGGCGCGCAACAAGGCGTTGCTGGCTTCGACGGCGCAGATGACCCGAACTTGTCTGCGCTGCTCTACGACCCGTCACAGCCCATCGGGGCGCGTATCTCAATCCTAAACACCACGACGATTGCGCGGATGTACCACTCGGAAGCGACGCTGCTCCCCGATGGGCGTGTGCTCGTCTCGGGTTCAGACCCGAATCCGTATGACGTAAAGCGCAAGTTCCCGGAGGAGCTCCGGATCGAGGTGTACATACCACCGTACCTGAACGAGGGCCTCACGCAGCCCATCGTGACGATTCCGAACACTGACTGGGCCTACGGCGGGCAGTACCAGATCATGGTACGGTTGTTTCATGGCCCGACGTCCAGCATGAGGGTCTCGCTCGTCGCAGCGACGTCGAGCACCCACAGCAACACCATGGGCGGCCGCACGATTTTCCCCGCGTTCTCGTGTTCGGGAAATAATGTCTGCACTGTCACGGCCCCACCGAACTCGAAGGTCTCGCCGCCGGGGTGGTACCAGCTATTCATCCTAGACGGTCGGACGCCGTCGCGCGGGGTGTTTGTTCGGATCGGAGGGGACCCAGCGAAGCTCGGAAATTGGCCCGCTCTGCCTGGGTTCCATCTTCCAGGCGTCTGACCTACTTCATAATTGGACACTTTTCTCTTTCTCCCTCACACTCCTTTGTTCCTTCTCTTGGTCACTTCTCTGCTTCGGACGCATCGGACGCATACTCATTTTTATTTTCTGGGGTACATTACATATTGCCTACTAATCTATTTATATTGGTTTTCGGCCAAGTTGTACTGTCGTTACTCGTTCTGTCTGGGAGACACTGATTAGAATAGATCGAACTGGGTAATAGCTCTGCTGAGCCCGTTCTCTCTCACTCCTGTTAGCACTCCTGCATCGATCTCTGAATTCCCGTCCCAAGCAGTCGACACGCATGGAATCATTCCCACCGGCCGCGATGTCTTTTGAAGGACCACCGATTGTCGATTATCACGTAACCCCCCAAGAGTGACCATGAACCAGATGTAGCCGCGAGCACTCAAAAAACGGGAGCACTGTGATGCGTGACTGGTCTAGAAGGGTGAGCTTCCAAAGCGCCGAGCCGAGAGGCGAAGCCGGCGTGCGAGCGACAGCAGAAACATGGGAGGGCAAGAGGAATTAAACGGCTTCCCTACAGTTGCGAGTAACTTAGTCGGGAACGTTGAAGTCGAACTGGATCGGGAATCGTGAGTAAGAAGCGCAATGGCACGAACCGGGAACACGGGTAAGACGGGGCGAGTAACGAAAGGGAAGAGTCACCAACGCCTACACTTTTTCTTTTTTTGGTTTCCACCAACTGTGCGCTTTGGGGCACACACAATCCCTCGTCCATGGAAAATTCCCTTCCATTCCTCCGATGGCCTCCCCGCTCTGTCACTCTGCGTGAAAGTGGCTTCACGTACAATTGCATCAAGTGTTGAAGGAACTGAGGCACCGCCGAGCGCTAAAAATGAGTCAGAGTGTCAAGATATGGTTGTAATAAAGGAGTGCTATTGGGGCGCATCTGTCAACATCAAGAATGGTACCTGTGCGGAATGTGTAACTTATACAGAGAGCGAAAACTTCGATGTAAGACCCCGTGCGTGAAGCTGTTGTGAAGATAGACGGACAGAAATAGGGCCATAGTATGTTGGACTGCAGTTGCCACTAATGGCGCAGCATTTCGTAAGTTCGAAAAAAAGACGCGAAAAATATGAGCTAGCGGAGGGATAGCCATTATTACCTCTGGTTTCGGACCAATAGACAACATAGATGTTACCGCAAACAAGAGCGCAACTGTTCCAGTCCCCTTCGTTTAATTGAAATTATTCTAGCCTGCCAGTGGACAACACCCTTGAGAACTGTGGGAACATTCGCAATTCCACCGCGTGGGTGCGGCGTTATCCGTAGGGACAGCTCGTGGTCACCTAGACGCTCGAACCCCACGCTCACTCTATCCCCCATCACTCCAGCCTCCAACACACTCTTCTATCCTGTATTTCCGCTGCACAAGCTTTAGAGCACAGGAAAATGTTTTCGAATTCGTGCGTAGATGGCCATTTAGCCATGACTTTCTTTGATGGTGACCTACTACTCTAGCCGAAGTCCTTCAGGATCGCGAAATTCAGGAAGAGGGTTTGTCGATCCTTTCTTTTGTGTATCGATTCTCGCTCAACAACTGTCTTCGGACAGCACTCGAATCGCCGAACCACAGGGAAGCATATCCCGCTGTTGAGGTGGTTGGTATGTACTGAATTCCTAACTCGTTGATACCATTGCCTAGTGATAACCGTTTATCCCCATTGTCAGTCCTCCGAGCACACGATCTCCCAAGTATCAAGAAACAGCTCGGCCTGAAGAGACGGTTCTATGTCACTGTGACCAATGACTGTGACATTGAAGAAGACGAACAGCGTCCAGATTGATGGACCGACGGTGCGCTGGGACCAGACGCTTGGCCCCTTGTAAGACTTTCTTTTTCAGTCCTTACATTTTGGCTAAAAGTTCGGCTCAGTTCTACACAACCGTCTTCACATCTTACTACTGCATCTCTATGAGAAGCGGCGCTTACACGCCGATGTCCTTATCGGAACGCATGAGACTGACAATACCTGTCGACACACAAAGCGGTGAGCTACCTTATTGGAAACCTTACTTACCCTGACTAGCTGAACATCTTCGGGTGTAGAAGTCCCTTTTGTCCTCACCAACAACGACGGACGGTCTGGACAGTCGAGCCAGCCGATTACGCTCTACTTGACGGTCGTTGTGTCACCTCCCGAGAATGCACTCCGTGACGCCGACGAAGCTATGACAGCAATCGATCTCTCGAATAAATGGGAAGGTGCTCTTGTGAGGATCAAGTGGGTGGTGGATACGTTGGGCCCAGCCGCAGAAGTGCGTTACGACGTCCTTATTTTGCCGATCCTTGTACCGAGCCGAATGTCGTTCTCAGCTCCACCCGATTGCAAAGATGGCACACGGTCTATTTTCTGCGATCCCCAAGGTGAACTGTCTGCGCTATTGTCGGTTGAAATACTTATGCAATGTTTATTTGGGTGCTAGACCCTCCTAGAACAATTTCAACGCGACGACAACGTCCGAACCTTACTTGTCGCCATACATGATGCGTTTGATTTCGCAAATCAGGAAGACCGTTTCAAAGCGATCGGACGTGATTCCAGGCAGGCACAAATCCTTTCGCTCATGTTGCAGCATGTCTGTAATTGCTGCTGACTTTCATTCGATCATACGCCAACGAATTCTCCAGTTCTGTACGTAATCGCTTACCCATTTCAGTGGCCGACGTAAACATGCGGTTTTCAGGGAGGCGAATATTGAAGAATACTGGTAGCCAAGTCGACAAAAAAATTGAGGATTTCCGTGCCACCCTTCCTCGAACAACGAAAGGCTTTCTTGGACTGAGGCTGCGATCACCTACGGAGATAACCGCACTCCAAATTCTGGACGACGTGGGAATCATTTCGAGTCAGCTTGACGGGATGGCTAGCCAGCTGAAGTGGGTGTCTAGACGAAGTGTCAGACGCCGGTAAGTAGTCCTGATACCTTTGAACGCTATCTGATCTGACAATCGTTATAGAACTGGATAGCAAAAATCAGAGAGAATCCCATATGGGACAGGCTCAGCGATTCACACCCGACAAGGGCTGTCTTGCGGGAACCCGCACGGCGTTCCTCGACTTCATTGACAATTGGGTGAACGATCCCGCTTCGGAGCGTTGTCTGGTTCTTTTTGGGCAAGCGGGCACGGGAAAGTCATCGATTGCGCATGAGATCGCGCGTCGCTTCCACAAAATCCATCGGCTTACGTCATCATTTATCTTTTTGCGCAACGAGCAATCCAAACCTTATCACCTGTTCACGACTCTTGCTCGCGATCTCTCCGACCGGTATCCTTCATTTAAAGCCGCGCTAGGAAAGGTCATAAAAGACAACTCGTCTCTTCGCGCTGGAACCCGTGACTATGGTACCCTGTTCGAATCCCTTATCCTGGCGCCGCTTAAGGATCTCCACCTTGTTGGTCCTATTGTTGTCGTAATTGATGCCTTGGACGAGAGTGGGGATGTAGCTGATGAAAACGGCTTACACAAATTTCTTGCTAAAGCCATTTCTAAGCTGCCATCAAATTTTCGTATGCTCATCACCTTCGCGACCTGAGCACCTCATCGAGTCTGCGTTCGTCGGAGACCGGTTGGCCAGGCGTCAAAATCAAATACATGAATGATTCGGAGCTGGCTGCTACGATACACTGAGGATATCCTCGTGTTTCTTCAGGAGAGGCTCCCTCAAGACGTGTTCAAAATTATGGCGACGAACTGACGAAAAGGGCAGAGGGTTTGTTTCAGTGGGCGGCGGTTGCATGTGGATACATCTTCAAACCCTCCCGACGTGTTTGGCTTGAGCAAGATAAAGTGCATAAAACATCCTTCTGAAACTCACCGCGGATCGCCGCGGACAAGATCCCTTGGACGAGTTGTACAAAGAAGTCCTCGAAGGATACTTCACTCACGAGAACTCACGACTACTTTTTCGCTCAGTTTTGGGACAAGTCATCGCTTCAATCGAGCCGCTCAGTATCCGCTCCCTGACCACTCTGCACAAGGCTCTGCAACAACACGCCCTCTCGCGACAATGACGACGACAGTGATGCTATTGTTGCATTGCTCCGTCGGCTAGGCTCATTGTTGAGCAACGTCAATTCATCTGATGAAACCTTGCCATCGTTCCTCTCCATACATCGTTCCGCGATTTCCTCACAAATGAAGTGAAGAGCGGTGAAAACTTTTGTGTGAGCCTTCGTGACGCTCACCATCGATTGGCCGATTCGTGTCTCTGTCTACTGCTCAAAGACCTCAAATTCAACATCTGCAATCTCGAAACGTCATATCTTGCCAACAAGGATGTTTCAGACCTTGACTCCCGCGTTAGTCGACACATTCCACCTGCTCTGTTGTACGCAGTGTCGTTTTGGGACGACCATTTGGAACATATTGTGTTTGAAAACGATCTTTTCGAAAACTTCGAACTTTGTTCGAGAAGAAACTTCTGTTTTGGTTGGAGGCCCTTAGTTTGACAAGTGGTCTGGGTCTTGCTTCGGCAGCGTGCTCGGCTCTGAAGGTGTGGTTAGCTTCTGGTCAAGGAGTGAGTGCAAGTGTTGATTCGATGAGGAAGGCAAACAACTCATAACTACGACCACAACAGGTTTCTCAAACAGAGCTAGAGAATTTCAGGTTCAAGTCGTTCGTCGATGATGCCTCTGTGTTCATACGGTATTTCGGGATGATCATGGCGAAGAGTGCTCCACACTGTTTATCTTTCCGCTCTACCATTCGCGCCGTCTCGTTCTCCTGTCTCTGCACATTATTCCAGCTCATTTCCTCGAATATTACGCGTGGAACATGGGCGATTGTCTCATTGGCCATCTTCGGAGATGGTGATGCGAGACATTAGGGGTTTCGGTCTATTCCATTGCAATCTCACCGGATGGCCAGCGGATCGTCTCAGGGCTCTTCCGATCGAACAATTCGTGTGTGGAACGCGACTACGGGAGACATAGAGGCAGGCCCATTTACTGGTCACACGGATTCGGGTCATGTCTGTGGGATTCTCGCCTGATGGCCATGCGGATCGTCTCAGGCTCGGACGATCGGAACAATTTCGTGTGTGGAACTGCGACTACGGGAGACATAGAGGCCGGCCCATTTACTGGTCACACGCATTCGGCCACGTCTGTGGGATTCTCGCCTGATGGCCAGCGGATCGTCTCAGGGTCTTCCGATCGAACAATTCGTGTATGGAACGTGACTACGGGAGACATAGAGGCAGGCCCATTTACTGGTCACACGCATTCGGTCAGGTCTGTGGGGATTCTCGCCTGATGGCCAGCGGATCGTCTCAGGCTCGTACGATGGAACAATTCGTGTAGTGGAACGTGACTAAGGAGACATAGAGGCAGGCCCATTTACTGGTCACACGAATTGGGTCAGGTCTGTGGGATTCTCTCCTGATGGCCAGCGGATCGTCTCAGGGCTCCTCTGATCGAACAATTCGTGTATGGAACGCGACTACGGGAGACATAGAGGCCGGCCCATTTACTGGTCACACGCTATTCGGTCTGGTCTGTGGGATTCTCTCCTGATGGCCAGCGGATCGTCTCAGGGTCTTCGACGATCGAACAATTCGTGTATGGAACGCGACTACGGGAGACATAGAGGCCGGCCCATTTACTGGTCACACGCATTCGGTCACGGTCTGTGGGATTCTCGCCTGATGGCCAGCGGATCGTCTCAAGGCTCGCACGATCGAACAATTTGTGTATGGAACGCGACTACGGGAGACATAGAGGCCGGCCCATTTACTGGTCACACAGGATTCAGGTCACAGTCTGTGGGATTCTCGCCTGATGGCCAGCGGATCGTCTCAGGCTCGCACGATCGAAACAATTCGTGTATGGAACGCGACCACGGGAGACACAGAGGCTAGCCCATTTACTGGTCACACGGATTCGGTCATGGTCTGTGGGATTCTCGCCTGATGGCCAGCGGATCATCTCAGGCTCGGACGATCGAACAATTCGTGTATGGAACGCGACTACGGGAGACACAGAGGCTGGCCCATTTACTGGTCACACGGAATTCGGTCACGTCTGTGGGATTCTCGCCTGATGGCCAGCGGATCGTCTCAGGCTCGGACGATCGAACAATTTGTGTGTGGAACGCGACTACGGGAGACACAGAGGCCGGCCCATTTACTGGTCACACGGATTGGGTCAGGTCTGTGGGATTCTCGCCTGATGGCCAGCGGATCGTCTCAGGGTCTTCTGATGGAACGATTCGTGTGTGGAACGCGACTACGGGAGACACAGAGGCAGGCCCATTTACTGGTCACACGGATGCGGTCTGGTCTGTGGGATTCTCTCCTGATGGCCAGCGGATCGTCTCAGGGTCTTCCGATGGAACAATTCGTGTGTGGAACACGACTACAGGAGACATAGAGGCAGGCCCATTTACTGGCCGCACGAATTCGGTTGGGTCTGTGGGATTCTCGCCTGATGGCCAGCGGATCGTCTCAGGCTCTTCCGATCGAACAATTCGTGTGTGGAACGCGACTACGGGAGACATAGAGGCCGGCCCATTTACTGGTCACACGGATTGGGTCAGGTCTGTGGGATTCTCGCCAGATGGCCAGCGGATCGTCTCAAGCTCGCAGGATCGATCAATTCGCATGTTGAACGCTACGACAGGAAATACGGAAACTAAAAGCCACGTCGACTTCACTGACTACTCCGTGATCAACAAGGAGGGATGGATATGTGGCAGTAAAGGTGAACTCTTAATGTGGATCCCACCACCACATAGGGCACGGCTTCATCGCCCAAGCAATATCTGGGTTGCTGGTGAATATGAAACCCGTCTTGATCTTTCGACTTTCGTACATGGGCAGAGTTGGACTACTTGTATTGACACCGAGATAGGATCGCTACAGTAATCCGTGTATTTTCTTTAGGCGATCTGAAGTGTAATATAACGTGCTTCAAGTTGAGAATGGCTCATTGAGGCAGTACACGCGTTAAGCAAGGCGTCGACGCGCTGCCACCAGGTAACATGAGTTTGTCGAGCGACAAAATCGCCGACACAGACACAGATAATAATCGGAAAGTAACTGGTTCATTTCCCATGGCCTCTCATGCGAATCGATAACAAAAATATGACCAAAAACACAATCGCGACGGATAACGACATTCGATATCGTCAGACACTGTCGTTCCGAGTGCCTTCCCACGGTGGTCCCACAGCTGCACGTGGTCCTGCTTCATCACGTCCAGGTACCACGCCCACCTTCTCCTCCGCGGCGCGCAGCACCTCCTGGTCCGCCACCAGCGCGCCGGAGAAGTGTTCCGCGTTCCTGTCGCAGCCGCGCTAGCTGCTGCCAGCCACTCCTGCACCGCAAATGCTGACGATGCGTCGCCTCCCCTATGTTGCGTGCGCCGGTCGTAGATGGCCTCCGATCCGACGGCAGAGCCAAGGAGCAGGCTGACGTCCACCGCAGCTGCTGCTGCAGGGAGCCTTCGCGTCCTCAGCGGTGAGAAGACCTGACCTGACATGTGAGGGTGGTGCAAGGCGTTGGATCGTTGGCAGATGGGATTTTCAGGGTGACGGATTGGGACGGACGTGGCACGATAGGAAGGAGCAATGGCTCTAGACTGCGAGGGCTCGGGCCTTAGGAGCGAACCGTTACAAAGGAAGAGAAATCGATGAAGGCATCTCGGCATACACATAGCGACGCACCTCCAAGCCATTCATGGATAGTAGGAGGCGTCTAGCCTGTCAAGAAGACCACGGATTTCCGCCGAACGCCTCCCAGGCTTTCTGCGCATTCAACTGGTCCGTGCCAAAGCCCCTGTATTTAGATTCGAGTGAAGGTGGTGAGAAGCATTCATGCCGAAGTGTTGAATCTCATTATCAGAGCTCCACATTTCCCGGTAAATTTCAGGCGTGCTTCAATTGCTGCAAGCCATATGTTGAGTTTTCTTAAGACGAGGTGTGGGGCCTCACTGAATGAGAGGGCATACCTGTATAACTCTCTCCGATTTAATCCATGGCGTTCAGAACCCCGGTCGGCCTTGTTGGCAGATTTGTCAAGACGCGGCACAAGGCAGACGAGGCAAGGGACGAGGTCCACAGTCGTGGACAACCTGTTCTTAGACTGTCAATTTAGAGGGAAATCATGCAACGTAGAAAGGAAGAAGAGGAATCTTAGAGGATATTTTGGGTCGAGGAGTGGTCGCAAGTAGGTAACTGTGTAGTGGTGGTACTGTAGCTTGGTGCAGTGCGCAATGGGCTTGCAGAATTGTTACATAAGCGCTCATATGGAGGCGTTAGAAGGATTTTTTCGACCCAGCGCCTATCAGGCGCTAATGGACACCCTACACAATCTTTTTTTTTTGACTCACACTGAATCTCATCCACATATTTTAGTTTTGACCTGAGAATAGCTGTGTGTGCCCCCTGAAAACCTAAAAACAAGCTAGACTTTGGGCTAGTGATCAGCAAGTATGTTTTCTTTTTTGTTTCTCGCTGAACTCATGTCTCCCACTTGTTGCTGTAGTATTTGGGTCCTCAAGCCATTTTCGTCTCACCAACACTTCCAAGAAGTACCCTCTGCAGCGCATACAAGGCACAGCAGCGAGTGGAGACCTCTGACGTGCGATGGCACAATTGCCGAAGAATAGCGAATGCGTGTCGAAGCGTTGATGAAGACGAAACGGTGCGGTTGTTCCATGTTAACTCACTTGATCATGCTGATCTGTCACGGTGCCGCAGCTATGGATATCCGACCTGTATGCTGTATCAAAGGAGGTCAAATGGTGCGCATAGTCGCCATGTTAGCTTATTTCCTACCAGCAGGCCCTTATACACAGATTGAATGTACTGGCTGTGGGAAGTTCTGTAGGAATATGGCGCAGTGGGCAGTCCCGGAGTCCATTCTCACCTCTTTCCACGCGACGCCCACGTACGCCCTGCGCGCACGACATTCGCCTGCGATGCACTTTTCCGCAGTTTGCGGGAAGCAACGTCGAGGCCTTCGAATCGATCCTCAAGCTCGAGCAGGCCATGCGCAACTCGGAGACGGTGATGATATTGCCTATGGAGGGGACGACGGTTAATCCCACCGCGGCGGTGAGAGTCGAAGATTAGTGGATGAAGCTAATGAAGGGTGGGATGGGCGTCATCGACGTCGACCCGGCGAGGCCGCTACTGTGACTGCACGTTGGTGAGACCGAGCCGTCGGGGCTTATAACGTGCTGTAACCGTAGACTGTAGGCAAACGACAATGCCTAGGTTATCTATTTCTAATATCGAATGGACACGATTGCGCCCCATGTACTGCTTTCGGATTTATGAAGCGCTTCGTCAGTCGTTGTCACCTTCACAGAGAACTAGGTCTTCGGTGCTAGGATATGTGCTTGTGTGTACGCCCGATTACAGTAAGCCTTATCGTGAATTTAGGGTTCCTCAGCTTACCAGATCCTATCAGGTAAGGTCAGATTGAAAGAGTATAGATATCGTGTTTGAACTTTGGCCGGAATCTTGTGATCTATAAAGCACCACAAGGGACGAAGTCGGAAAGGACGATGATCACTGTAATGGGGCGTGACAATAACCGTGCTTTTTCCGGCGGACACCCTAGAGGTTTTTTCATGGGTTAGGAGTATAGCTTAACGTGCTTCTGCCAGTGTACTCTCAGGTGCACGAGAATGAACTCAAAAAGGACGTACTAGCCGCCGCCGTCGCTCCTCATTGAAGTTAGAATCAGCTACTCTGTTGAAGGTGTTGGGTGGGGGAGAGACGCGACGAAAAGAAGGCTCGAAGAGGGTTACTAGAGCGCTTGATAAGTTGGAGGTAACTTGGGTTCGGCCATGCTCGGACATGCTTAGAACACGATATAATTACGACTCAGTCGTCTTACTACTCGATTATTAGTCGAGGAAACGCAGAAATAAAGACAGTCTGTAGTTGGAATATGAAACGAGAGGACTCTGCGATCAATTTAATTCCGCCCTCCACAGAAAGAGGGTTCCATTGTATGACTCAATGCGCACGATCGAACATCTTGTCGACCCGACTGGGCTGTGTTTCCCAAGTATCAATCGAGGGTCTACGCAGGTACTAATCACGAATCAGTTAGTGCCATGCCACACCCCCAAATCGGGGAGGGAAACACGTACCTGCCTGTCCTGGAACGAGGTTAGTGCAGTCTTCGTTCACGTTGTGTTGAACTCGACGAATTGCTTCGGAGTCAAACCAAACTTGGGTGCCAGCCCGTTGCATGTTGTTTCCGTGGCGGTCGCGTGCGTCTTGCAGGCAGGCGCTTGGGCAGGCGCCGGGTTCTGGGGCTTTGGGGCCAACGCCCGAGGCGACTTTTGCTTCGGGTCTTTAATGCACAATACTTTGCCGGCGGGGATGTTGCTGTCACCTGTGGTGGCGATTCGTGTCTCAGCCAGAGCTCTGCTCGGTCAGATTGTATCGAGGACACCTACAGCTTAACCCGGAATTCAGCGACAAGATATCGGCCTTGCTCAGGCCGAGCTTCGTGACCAGGGTATCGCAAGGTTCAGCTTGCCTGGTGGTGAGCAAGAGTCAGCACACGTGTATCTGGAGGCGCCACGGAGAGATACGATATCGCGAGACTTACGGGACAGTAAAGGTATCGGTGCATGGAGCAGCCTTATCAAAAGGCGAGGGGTTCAATGAGGCTGGAGATGGTTGCTGAGCCGGACCGTTGCGGTTTACCTTGTGGCAAAGCAAAGGCCAGGGTGGATGCCAAAGCAAGAATAGAAACAAAGGCAGCAGTGGAGATGGCGTGCATGGTAAAGTGGAGATTGCGTCGAATAATTGTTGTTCTAAGAGAGGGGAGCAGCCCTTCATTTTATACCCGCAGGGAGCCCAGTTGCACGAATAGACGGATGGGTGAACCTATCTCAAGCACACATGTAGGACCAGCGCGGATGTGTGCTCATTCCCATTGCGACACGATCGTTACCGGTGGGAATGATGACGAAGCCAAAAGAGACGAAATTGATAAAACTGCGCAAAGAAATGCCAGTGAGAGCGTGTTGCCAGTGGGAGGCATACTCTCCGCAGCGTCTCCAGTGTCATGCAGCTAAACCATAGCCTTGAGCTCCAAGCCGCCGGAAGATCTACAGCACCAGAACATAACTTACATAAAGTCACCTCGCGTACCACGTTTCATCGGAAAAGATGGTAGTTATAGTAGCTGAAAGCGCAGCCCGGGTGCCAGTGACACGAGATATGAGAGAAGTGGCACAGGACGTGTCCACGGTTGGGTTTGTGGAAATGAAGGGCCCATTAAGGTATGCCGCATTCTGAAATGAATTGGCTGTCTGGGGTGTGTCCTTGGGGTGAACCACCTACACAGATTCAACTTGAAGGATGATTTACATGAGTTCAATCAGGCAAGGATCACAGCGTTGCAGGCCAACCCGTTGACATCTAGCGTCGCCTGTTCAAAGAAAAAAGATTCTGCCATAGATTTATCCTAATAGCGGCCCTCATCTAGCACCACAATCCGTCAAAAGATAATAAGCTGTCACCACGGCATGTTGAGGAACGGCGTCCCCGACCAAGTTACGAGAACTGCGGATGAGGTGTCGTAGAACTGCGCTTGCGAGTGCCGAGGGCCACGCGCGATTGATTGGTGAAAGAACGCAATGGTACCCTGTAGTGATGAGAGCTACGTCGTATCGTAGCTTGAAGAAAAAGGTGTTTCTTTGCCCATGCAAGAGAATCGCAACGCTGCTATTCGTTGAGCTGGGCGGAGGTGGCATGTGACATGTGTAGAGTGTGGAGGGATTCCAAGGGAAAGTGATCCGATGCGCGGATCAGACATCACCTAAGGACTGCGCACTTTGTAGCCTTGTGCGAATGGTCGGTACTGTAACGAGCGTGCGGTGCTGCGGTATAAGACAAGACTGCGTCATCTGCGCGTTTATGTTTATGCGGCACATCACGTCGCATCACGCGAGCTGGCATACCACCACCCGACCCGACCCTGTAAGCAAAATCTGCTGCTGTACTGTAACGCCGCTTCCATTATTGGATCTTACATACCCGTGAGTACATTCTTGCCACTTACCACAAACACCCTGCACATGCACGTCTTGCGCGCACAACATTCACTCGCAATGCATTTCGCCACGTTTGCAGGTAGCGACATCGAGGCCCTTGACCAGACCCTCAAGCTTGAGCTGGCGAGCCGAGGATGGTTCTGTTAACGGGAGGGGACGGCGACTTGGCGGACGATGTGCGGCGGACGGCCGCCACGGCAGTGGGAGTCAGGATTGGCGGATGGAAGGCGGTATGGGCGTCATCTACGTCGGCGAGGCCGCTACAATGCATATGGCTATTCCGAGCCGCCAGGGCTTTATGTGACTTTAGACAGGTAGCAATGCCTAGGTCATCTATTTCTTTAATATTAAATGCACACACTCATGCACAATGTGCAGCTTCGAATTTATAAAGCGCTTCGTCAATCATCGTCGCAGTCATGGAGAACTTGAGAAGAAACTTCAATGCTACGATATACACACCTTCCCCGATGCAGTAAGCCTCGTCGTGAATAGTTCCTCGGTGCTCAGCGCTCGGCTACTCTACAGTCGGATTGAAAGAGTAGAGCAGCTTATAGAGATCGTCTTTGAACTCGGCCAAAATCGGGTGATATCAAGGGTGACTCGAGATACTAGTAGCGCAAGAAGGTATGCAAGAAGTATGAAGCACAATGAAGGTGCCGATCACTGTAGCTTGATATAGGACGTACTGCAGTAGTGTAAATAGAGCCGCCAGTGACATGCGAATCGCGCCCCAGGGTTCGATTCGCGCCAAGCAGGGTTCGAAATTCGCCAAGACCGTAAGACGTACTTACAATAACATAGCCTTGATTTTCCAAAGGACAAACCCCACCGGCATGTACAACCGTTATTAGTATAGGTTGTGGCGTGCCACATGGGGAGGGTTCTCCTAAATCTCCTCAACATGATTCACAGATAACCTTGAGATAACCCGTTTAACTACGGTAATAAAACGATTATCTAATATGTCGGTCTAGCCTCGATGTCGGACTGTGTCCATACCGAGCTGAATCCAACACGTTCTCTTTCTCATCGTGGTTTACTTGTGCGTAACGTAGGCGGCTTAATTCTCCACTCTCTTACGTATGGATTTCCACATGGTCAGCACAACCCTCACCGGGCCGCTCGGGGCTAGCGGAAAATCACCTCTGTCAGTCCTCTGCCGACTTGAAACATACGTGGACATGCTCCTGATGGGATCATTCTTTTTGACCTTCCATCGTCATCGAGTCATCTTATTTGTGCCGGCTCCACGACAGAGGCTGTTATCAGCAGCGCTGTGAGTTGGGTAGTCGGCTGCCCATCCCACCTTTTCTCCCCTTCCGTTTGTCATCTTATTCTCTCGCATTGACTTTTATCTGCCATGCCCGCATTAATCCCTGTAGACAACACCCTTGGGCGTTGTTCATCGGCACTGTCCTCTCGTCCATGTGCATCTCACTGTCAGTAATATGCTATTGCAGTATCTGATCTTGCCGGATCGACCATCTAGTATCTACGGTGTCACCTGGTTGCAAGTTTATTCCTACTTCAATAGTCACAGTTCACAGGATCGGTGGCCTCTAAAGTCCTTTGTAAGGGTCCCCATATGCTACTATGTTCCATACTCGGGATCGTCATGAAGCCTTTGCAGGTCACTTTTATGACGTATACATCTTTGAGAGCTTCCTTATCAACTGCATGATAGTGATATCTTCTTCAACTAGGCTCGTTGACACGGTCAACCTAGTTTTCTGTATTTATATGACTTATCGGTTTGGCGTTACAAATTTTGGCGATTATCAATTCACTGGATCCCACCCATGGTAAGCCACTCCAAAAGTACTGTGCTGTCTGAAGTTCTTATCGGTTTCTAGGAGCCAACCGTACGTCTACCATGACACAGAACTTATCTGAGACTTACAAATTCCTAAAGGCTATAATTTTTTCTTACCGTGCGCCAGTCTGTTGTGACTGATTTTATCCGCAATTCTTATGCATATATAACCAGTTGTTCTTGAGGTTTCTGTACAACAGTGCGTCTTCATGGGGAGTTCACGCCAGTGAAGCGGCTCTTACTGACATTGATCTAGATTCTACGTGTATAGGATCTATTGTCGTAAGTTTACTGGTTTGTTTCATCTGTGCGAGACTTATTTTAGTCCAGTGGGGGGGTTCTCTGTACCTGCCAGCAGGGATCGTACGTATACACGGTTTATTCGGAGCTGGCACTCACTCACATGAGCAGTCCATTGTCTCACTGATAGAATTCAGTGAGTTCCTCCACGGTAGTATTCCGCCAGATTTTCAACTTATTTTTGACCCACTATTGTAAGGCCTTGGGATCGGTATTTTTCTCTCTTCTGCTCCTTTATTTGTGGGTCGCTGACGCATTACTATCATCTTCAGTGTACAGCGCAGAAATGTCAGCCGTAGCTGCAAATGTCCGTTTCCTTGTTTTTCTCACAAATTATGCATACAGCGTGAAGCACATACACAAATCGAACCCGACGACTTTAAGGCACGTTTGCTTCTTGTCTGATGACGTGGGCAGTGCAGGCAGCGGTCTAATTACTATTCATACTAGGAGTTTTACTTTGCTTCGTTATCTTGCAAGGTCCTTGGCGCGTCCTATTACTGTCGGAATGGTTTATCACCTCTTGAGTAACCGCACTCAAGTCCAGAGGTACGTTCACACCCGAATATTGCAAAGTCGCTGACTTTCTGTTTATATGACACACTCTAGAACAAATAATGTGTTAAACCTTCTCGCGATTTATTCTATCAATTGTGGCACACTTGACTTGTGAGCCAGTGCGCCAATCGGCATTTACTCCTTTGTGACAATTGTGCTGTTTTTCAGAGTGTTTTCTGTCATTTGCCTCGCCTTGGTACGGTTCACCTTTACCTCCTGTCTCTAGTCAAACATTAAATCGTTGAACAAAGTTGCCAAGTATCACGATACGCTTATATATATCCCGTCCCTCTTCATCGTTTTTCGGCTCAATTTGTGGGTTCATGGCCATGTGCGTCTTCATTCGTTACTCCTCTTCGATCTTCTTGATTTTTGACATCCATTCCTAGCCTGAACTCACGAGATCACCTCCGCGAGACGCTGAACGGACCGGGCCTTGTTGCCACGTTCAGCCAGCTCAATGTACGGCCAGGTACCACCGTCCCATGGGTGTGAAAGAAACAACGGATGCAAGCACCAACGCTACTGTCCCGAAGAGACTTCCACCAGCTCTAGTTACTTCTGACAAGTCGCTCTCAGACAGTGTGATAGCTTTCGATGAAGAAAGGTATCCGGTACCCCCTGTCATCAACTCGGATTAGGTTCGAACTAGAGTAGAGAAGAGCGGTATGCAAGCGCATGGAGGAAGAGCAACGAAGTGGTGGTTGACCGCCATCGCGTTTGGTGGCTTGTTTTCGAGCCTTATAATCATTTGCACTGTACAACTAACGTAGATTGAGAACTGACGCATTCACTGTGTCATTTTCACTGTAACTACACTACCTGATTATAAAAATTACCCGTAGCGTATCTCTATTAATAATGTTGAGTCAGTCGATCATTCAACAGTGAGCCGACTCATAGCCTTTTGACTTTGTGCACTTCTTCAATACGTGTTCAGTTTGACATTGTCCAACTCCCTGGTAGTTCGTCAGACCATATGAGTCATGTGGAAATACGGCCATCAAAATGCACGAACTTTTGAATTGAACCCAGAATAGTCTGCAGACCAACCTGGGGATTTTTCTCATCACGGGTATATCTCTCAGACATCAATCACGAGGTTTGCGGTTCTGCAAGCGACTTTGGCCAGCTTTCGCACCACCATTTCACACACTTCCCTGCACTGCCTCACTTCCTGGTGAGACCAATATCAGAATGGGTGATTGTTTGAGGAAATATATGGAGGACTTACCCCGCACTGTGAGGGGTTCAAAGCAATGGGCCAGCGAGGGTGGCAATATGTGAGATCTTGGTTTCTAGAGCACTTCCTTGCTTTATTGCAGCTAGAGAGGCCTGAGTCGCACTCGTCGCAAGATCATTGGACGTGCCGATCTACCCAGGATTAGAGAGAGACGATATCGGGGCCAACTTGACCACATCAATTAGTGCCCCCCCCCGAAATAGCCAGGGTGGTGTGGTTTGGGAGTGAAGGACCACGCTGCTGACACTGCCATCTACCGTAAGACGCAAGATAATTATGAACTCACCTCAGACATCTTGTATGGTCGCGTGTGTATTATACGCGTATCGGCATGTTCAATCGGAACTTCAATCGGAATCTCGTTGCACCGAGATTGATGCATTGACGACCTCGGCCCCATATATTGCTCACGTGTCCTTTGCGACAGCGGAGCTTTACATGGACTACCGAGTGTATTACTGGAGTAACGTGTCTCTCCTGTTCACTACTTGCTTGGTTGACTGTTAATTTATATATTCCAGTGATACGAGATGGCATTTTGCCAAAGATTTTGCCAGAATAGCCTAAGATCGGGCGCGCATGAGGTATTGGTGCGATCTGCATCAGACTGGTAGACATTGCTCAGAGGAGCTTTCTCACAGTGCGCGCGATGGGCCGTGATGCGTGAAGCTTGAAGGGGCTGGGCATACACTGGCACTCGGCGAATTCTTCACCCGACGAATTGGGGTCTATTCCCGCAATCTGATCGCGTGCGTAGTACTCGTGTGGAAAAATCTCGGTCATCCTGGAACTCGATGCCAGTGAAGGCGTCGAGAGAACCCTCAGGAGATCGGTCAGGGACAGAGCAGGAATCGGAAGGACGAGACCTCGAATGTTGGCGGCGTCGTGTATGCCAAGTCGTTCATCGTGGTAGGCACCCTAGTCATAGAGAGTCAGTCTGCTGAGGATAAACGAAGCGAAGTTGTCTCACGTGTTGGCAATAATGTGCAACCCTGGACCCTGAGAACTCCTGCCTGCGTCGCGTACACATCTCCGACATCCTGAAATAGACGGAGAATACTGTGCGCCTGGATGCGCACCATCTGATAGCCTTCGGGGGCAACTGGTGACAGAGCCACATGTCGAGAAGGGGGTCGGTTTACGTCAGGCACGAGGAGATGCACATTCCTCCAACGATACTTGAGTTAGACTCAGAAGCCCCGGTGATAGAAGCTGTCAGCTTTCCCGGGAGACACTACATTAATTTAGGGAAGCGGGAAATGGTGATCTCTGTCTGTGCCTCGCATTGTTCTCTCCTTGCTTCTTCATCACGTATCCAAATGTTGGCCGAAGCACCAGAACCGATATCTATAGTACGCCGTGCCCGCGCCTTAATCTGCGGCGTGTCCCACGGGGTCGCAATGGACAGGAGACCGCAGTCGAAAATATTTGCCTTACCTCGCACGAGGATACGAATATCGCGTGGTAGATGGTTCACGCTTTCTGGGTAGATACAATAGCACTCATTGCGAGACGAGTCGCAGTCGAGATCCGAGATCGGGTTCGGCCCGAAAACGATTGGCAGCTTCTCTTCGAATCCCTGCCTCAGCGGAGCGTGGTGCTACGCGCTTCGTGAGGCACTGATAAAAACCAGGAGGAAGAAAAGCAGGGACAAGCAGGCGAAAAGTCAAGTGACCAGGTACAAGGTTTGATAGCACAGTGTGCTTTGTGTTATGACGCTCGCTTGCCACGTATTTGGGTGTAGCTAGCTTCCTTGCTCAGTTTTAGGACCACTGTGCCTGGGGTCATATGGTCTGGGTGTAAATAAGCATGTGCGGCCTCCACCTTCGAACCGGAGAAGACGTCTCGGCGGCAGAGAACGTGCTTCTGCAAACAATATTAAGAATATGAATAACACCAAGAATGCAAGTTATTGCTGTTCCCATAGCACAAGCTCAAGAAAAGTCGGGACTCCGCTCAAAGCGGGAAGATACTGGGATGACGTTTGCATGGAATTTTGAAAACCAGTGCGGTGAATAGCAACCAAAAAATAACGGCCAACAAAAGTAGGCGGGGCAAGAGCAACTGTCAATTTCTTCGAACAAGGCCTACCAATGTGCGCAATTCGGAAGGCGTCTTTTTTTTTTTTTTTTTTGAATCCATTTTTGTGCGCCTGAGGGAATAGTACCCTATGTAGCACTACACTTGCATCTGTATCTACGCGACCGTGTCTCTCCGCTTTCTGTGCTCTACCCTTTCATCTTAAGTCTCCCCTTTTCCGGAGTGGAAAAGCTTAGCTTCTTGTCAAGCGTTGAAGTTGGTGGGGCGATTGGATCGCCGTGGCGCAAGGCGCGGCTTGGGTTGCGATGGTCTTGGTGAGTGGGGCATGGCCGCTTCCTTCGTCTACCGCCTTCTACTACGTCCCTTGAATGAACCTGTATGTGTTGGGTTCGGCAAGTTGTGGAGATGGGGTTTTGACGGGTTCAGGGTGGGGGGGTTGTGTAGTTATTGGAGCGTGTTGTTTGGTGGGTGTCTTCTTCGGTCTCTTCCTTTCTCTGCTGCCCTACGCGCGCTGTTATTATCCTGCGTAAATCTCCCCGTGTCTTGTATGTAATTCACTACTTGAATAATGGTTTTCGGGTTCGTGATGATTTTCGCGAAGTCTTGCTCTTTGGGGTTGCGCTTTTTCGTGAGCGCCCATCTCTCGTGTGCATAGGCCGGACAGTCTAGCAGGAAGTGTTGGGCGTTCTCCGTATGATAGCCACACGCTGGACAGTTTGGTTTGTCGACTCTTTTGAATCTGTTCAGGTACGCGTTGAGCGGGAAGTGGCCCACTCTTATCTGATATAGCCAGCTGGCTCCTTTCCTGGATAGGTTCGGAACGCTCGTCAGCTTAAGGAATTTGTCAGACGGAGAAGTGAAGCCAAATCGTTTCAGTTTTTCTGCGCGTGGGGATAGGGCCCATTCCTCTTTCCAGATTTCTTTGAGTACACTTTTGCAGTGTTGTCTGGTGGCCGATTTGTTCTTCCGTAGAGATTTCTTGAGTATTTTTGGGAGGTCGGATGCTTGCGATGTCTTTCCTTCTGCGGCTGCTTTCGCTTCCGCGTCTGCTTGTTCGTTTCCGTCAATGCCGACGTGACCTGCAGTCCAGCGCACTGTGAGTCTGTAGTTTGCCGTGCCTCTCTCGTTTCGGATGCTGTGTGCGGAGGATAGGCAGCTGTCTGCTAGGTAGTGTCCCGATCTATTGTTTGGGGTAGCCAGTGCGCCTATTGCAGCTTGGTTGTCTGCTCCCAGTGCATAGCTGGTTCTGCCCTTTTTCTCCGTCTTGATTAGGTGTAAGCCTAAAAGGAGTCCTACCAACTCCGCTTCGAACACCGTGTGGTGTTTTGCGTCTCCCAGGTGGAAGTGTAGCGCGCATGGGACTTTTCCCGGTCTGATCAGGATGGCGGCGGCGCTGACTTTCCCGTCTTGAGCTGAGCCGTCCGAATATACTTTGATTTCTTCGCTTCCTTCCTTGTCGGCTTTCTTTGATGCTTCTTTGTTGCCCGCTATCTCTATACCGAATGGTCTTTTGTGTGCTGTTGCCGGGTTTGTGCCTATGGCCGGAATTGTTTCGAAGTCGTCCGGCCTGATGCTGAACGTTTGCATCAGGTCGTGAAGTGGGGATTTGTGTCTCTTGATGTTCTTATTTGCGGCCTTTCTTGCGGGTTTGTAAAGGGGGTGCTCTGGCGGCAACGTTGCGATGCGGGATGCTGCTCTGAAGAGGTGTTTTTCTATTTCCAGATGCATCGGGATGGTGTCTGCGTGCACGTTGAGCGTGTCAGTTGGGGAGGTACGGAGCCCGCCTGTGATGGCTAGTGTGCCGGCTCTTTGTACGGAGTTCAGCTTGTTTCTTCTTTTTTTGTCCTCCCTAATTCGCTTGATGTTTCGTCTTTTGCGGCGTGACTTCCCCATATGTCGACTGCGTAAAGTGTCCTTGGTATTGCGACTCCGATGTAAAGTTGTCGGGCGCGTTTCGGGGTGATACCCCAACTTGGTGCCACTGCTCGCCTGATCTGTGAGGCCCATTTGACGCCCTTTTGTAGGGCGTCGGAAGGCGTCTACATCACGGTCCATAGTCATGCAGCCATGTGTGGCCATTGGAGCAAATAAAATCGCGCATGGGTCCAGGGACACCGAGAAGCCTCCCAAAAAGGAGTGTGCGTTGCCTAGCTGGCACGTCGGGATTCCATTCTAGAACACAATGACCCCAAAATCGAAATCCGGCAGTTGACATCCAATCAGATTATTAGCGATACTTCCTTGACGGGGCTGTCGCTCCCGCATATTACGCACTATCTCCGGGTCGTGCATTGAAGGTCATTTCAAAGGTCATTTGATTGATGTCGGGGGTCACTCCCCGTAGGCGACGAGGTTACTGGACTTGACATATACAGTAGTAGATAGCAGCCTTGATAATGATCCTGTGAAGTGATGGTAGGATGGGATCAACTCGGTACTCGACATCCGAGCCGGCAGCGACGTGCGGTACCCTTGGCAGTATCCGGCACCGCATCCACCATCACGACCACGTGACCAACACGCAGTTTCCAACTGCCACAACTTTGAACAGACAAGATCTTGTCCATCTCACTTGATTCTGATTCTCCTCTCGGCTCACTCCTCGGTTTCTGCCTCTCCATGCACATGCTTCCGGTCACTTATGCAAATATGAAGCATTCGGTTGGGCTGATATCCCCATATTGAAGAACGATGGTAGCTCTTCTCCCAGATCGCCGGGTCCAGAGCCCCGTCCCCAACAAACACCATAAACCCTGGGACATATTATGACCGTTGTGTAGGCACCTGGTACTATTTCCTCCCTCGGAAGGTGAGCCATCGTCCATTTGACGTCGTGTCACCTTCTAATGCTCCCTTCTCCCCCTGCACTCGAATACCTTAAGAACCTCATTTCGTATTCACCAGCACATCTACATGGCGAGTATAGTGCGTTCGACTCCCTTTCAACTTGCTGCTTTGCTTGCCGTTGTGCCAGTACGTGTTAAGCTCCTACCTCGCCTTTTTGTACTCACTCATCCAACCACAGTTCATACATGCGACTCCTTCGGAGTCTCATAACAGCAGACCTCACTCCAGTGACACCCATTATCTTCACCTCCAACAATACGATACTCTCCCCTTAGGGTGGACCTCGTTGGGGTGCTACACGTGGGTTCCACTGCGTTGTCTTTCTATCATGAAACATTCTTTAACACTCATTCCGCATTAGGGTGTACGTTTTATCTGCGCACGAGAAATCATTTTTCACTGAAAAAAGAGCAATGACTCAGGGACAACATGCAGTTGCATGTCTTCCAAACAGAGCTTCCCGATGACCAAAACCTGACCATCCAGAGCTGCCTTACCTTGTGCGCAGCTCAAAACTTCACGCTTGCAAGATTAGAACACGGTGTACAATGTCGTACGTTTCATCGTCAATCTATCATCGCGCCACGATTTAAGCGGTACCTCCCCCGTTACAGTCTGCGGTGACAGTCTTGTAGACGGCGCTTTAATAGCCCCTGATTCTGATTGCCGAACGCGCCGGGATGGCAATAAGATGTAGGCTATCCGATTTACTTCTGTGTGTCGTGTAGACTGGGCAGCTAAGATAAACTTTAGCGAAGCACGTGGTGGATCGAACCGGGTCTCTGTTTACGCTTCTAGGGCTGCACCGACCGTACAGACGACAAACCTTCCTGGACAGTGGGAATATTCTCGATGTCTGGCGTGCGTTTATGTCCACATATATTCGGTGCAACTGCTCACAATTTCTTGGATCGTCAGTGAACCTGCGCCTAATCACGTGTTCCCGTACCATATCATCCTGACAGACGACAACTCTGCTGAAAATTGCCTTTCTCAATGCTCAGCATTTGGATACCCTGCGGCGGGTATGGAATTTGGACACGAGTGCTGTATGTCCCGTGGCAGTGGGTGAGGCTCCTACTTACAGAACGGGTGCTTGATCTAGGGTGCGGGGATGTCGCGGATATCACCAACAATGGTGGAACAAGTGCCCCCGAGAGCGATTGCACGATGGCGTGCCCTGGTGATTCTCGGCCTCGTACCTCCACTGCTCGCTACTGTCGGGATCAACGGAAAAGTCTCCTTCCTCGAGAAATTCGGCACGTCAGAATTCCAAAACTCGACTGGCGCATACGAGCTTGACCTGAGCCTGGTCAATGACTTTTCTCATGCGTGGCGTGAGATGCATGTAAAATCGGACGTTTTCTGCTTGGGTGCAGTTGTCCTTCCTGATAAAGTGGGACGAATCCTCAACGTTGGTGGGTACTCGGACGAATCGACGTTTGGAATGCGACTTTATGCGCCAGACGGATCGGCTGGGGTGAATGGGACGAACGACTGGGAGGAAGATCCAGTGAATTTTATACTTCAGGTAGATGTAACAGGTTCATCTTCGCACACTCGTTCTCAGAGAGGCACTCTTATACAGAGTGGACGTTGGTATCCGACAGTGCTCGTTTTGTCGAACGGCAGCGTTCTGGTGATGGGTGGCGAGAATGGACCGAATGGGCCGGCCGTCCCGACACTTGAGATCCTACCTCGCACCCCTGGTGGCGATACACAAGTGTTCTTGGACTGGCTCAATCGTACTGACCGCAACAATCTGTATCCATTCCTGCACGTTCTCCCTAGCGGTCTTATCTTTGCTGGTGCGTTAAAAGTGCTTAATTAACAGGTCAGCTGACATAGGGTGATAGGGTACTACAATGAGGCGCGCCTTCTCGACCCGGTCACCTTCGCTACTGTACAAGTTCTCCCCAATATCCCTGGCTCCGTTGGGAACCCCCTTGCTGGTCGTAATTACCCTTTTGAAGGCGCCTCAGTTCTGCTTCCCCAACGCGCTCCTTACACGGACGAGACAACTGTGCTGATCCGTGGTGGCTCTGACTCTGGCAGTAATGCTCTCGACAATTGTGTGTCCATTCAGCCGGAGGCCACAAACCCAAGTTGGGTCATCGAACGTATGGTCTGTACTTTTTTTCCCCATCTAACCATTGAATAACATATTGTTATCCAGCCATCTAAACGTGTGATGCCTTACATGGTGGCACTCCCGAAATTGTGCTGTCGCACGTCAGACGGGGTCCTCTCTGATCACTGCCCTACCTAGTGACCGATGTCTGTGAGAGGTATAACCCAAGTGAGTGAGATCTCCTGATTGGCCTGCGCACCATTCTGGTTCACTTCGATGGTTTGTGCACTCTAATGGTCGTATTTCCCCATGACCCCTGTGGTCCGACGCACTACCTGGGAGCTAGATTGTCTAACACGTACCGAAGAAGTGTGCAAAGTCACAAGACTCTGAGTTGGCTCACTGTTGTTGAAAGCTCGATATGTACAGGTAGTGTGGTCCCGGTAAAAATGACGCAGTGAATGCGCCGGTTCTCGATTTACGTCAGCTGTACAGTGCGAATAGTTATAAGGCTCGAAAATGGGCCACCAAAATATAATCACTTCGTCGCTCCTATTCTCCTGTGCGCTCGTATATCACTCTTCGTCACTCCAGTTCGCGAGTCGCATGACAGGGAGCACCAGGTACCTTTTTCTGTCAAAAGCTATCACACTGTCTGAGAGCGACGTGTCAGAGGAAACTAAAGCCGGTGGAAGGACAGCCGTGTCGGTGCTTGCCCCATTGTATCTGGCACGCCCCAGGGACGGAGGTTACC